>PVKA01026592.1:0-31522 GCA_004027165.1 Ctenomys sociabilis | reverse complement strand
CAACCAGATAGGCCTCACTTGCCTCCTGCAAAGCACCAATAGCTGCGCTCTGGAAGCGCAGATCTGTTTTGAAGTCCTGAGCAATTTCTCGAACCAGACGCTGGAAAGGAAGTTTGCGAATCAGAAGTTCAGTGGACTTCTGATAACGTCTAATTTCACGGAGTGCCACAGTCCCAGGCCTGTAACGATGAGGTTTCTTTACCCCTCCAATAGAGGGCGCACTCTTACGAGCGGCTTTTGTAGCCAGTTGTTTCCTGGGTGCTTTTACCACTAGTGGCTTTACGGGCAGTCTGCTTGGTACGAGCCATGGTACAGGGACCTCCTTACCCCCTTCTCCTTTGGCTGGAGCTCGGCGAGCGAGAGGCGGTGCTGGCGTTAGAGAGCGAAGGCAGCTCGGCGGCGGCTGCGAACACAATTCAATCCAGGGCCTTTGAACTGAGCTGCATCCCAAGCCCTTTCTATTTTGAGGCAAGTTATCAGTAAGTCACTAAATTCCCCAGGTTGGCTCAAATTTGTGATCCTCCTGCCTCAGCCTCCCAGGGTGATGAAATTACAGACTTTCATCACCATGCCCAGATTTGGTTAGTTTTTTTTTTTGACAATTATGATCATTGTAAAGGATACACTATTAAATTTGATTTAAGGATATATATATTTAGTTATATTTTGGTGTTGGAGATCAAATGCTAAGCATGTGCCCCACCACTGAGTTACATCCTAGCCCCAAATGCATCATTTTATTTTATTTTATTTTTTGGTGGAACCAGGGATTGAACTCAGGCCCTTGCACTTGCCAGGCAAGCGCTTATTCTACTAAGCTATCTCCCCAGCTCCCCAAACACATCATTTTAGATGCTTCTGTAACCCCATAATATCAGTTAAGCTCTTACTTCATGAGAAGCTATGAGAGGAATTTCTGTCACCATCCAAGGATCGAAGTGAGTGCTGGACTGTCTTCCTTGTAGCTGTTAGTAGGAAGTGTTGTGGCTGAAGTTTCTTTTTTTGTCTTAGCCACCAGGGAACGGGGATTGGGGTCCACTACTTATTTGTGAAAAACTATGGCTTTGACTTGTGTGATGCTCACCTAACTAACCTGTGACTTTTCTTATAAAGCTTGAATATTATTTAAGCCAAATAGTGGGAGATCTGAGCAGAACTGTAGGGAATGTTTTCTTTGGAGAGAAAAACCTGCCAGTGCTGATGAGCAGGGAGGTTTCCCAGGAGAACTGTCGATGGTCCTCAGCAGAACAAGAAGAGGGTGAGTGGTGAGGCCGGGGCCGGGCCACCGTGCTGGACTTCAGGCTCCCGAGCAGCAGAGCTGAGAGGTGCTCGCCATTGCATTTCGCAAGCTGGCATGAGGCAGGTGTGGACCAGCCATGCCCCCACCCCGGGGTGTCCTCCTTCTCTCATGACCCCTCCCTGGGGACAGCTGGGGACATTCTGCCCATGTGCCCAGAGGGGACTGGTGTGTCTAGCAGCTGTGATAAGTGTGGATGTCACAGTATGTGATGAGGGCCTTTGGGGCCTGAGAGCAGGAGCACGAGGCTAGAGCACAGAAGGCACACCAGGTCTGCCTCCAGCTGAGCTGCCACTGCCACACACACACACACACACACACACACATACACACACGGGACTGCTTCTTGTCACCGACGCATGCATACCTAGAGGGAAATGTCACATTTCAGACTAAAGCTTGAACTTGCAATTGGGCATATCAGATACTTTCTTACTGTCCTCCCTTTACTCCAAACGTACCTTGAGATCTTGGGTTCTTAACCCAGGACATTGTCGGCTCTTTTTTTTTGGTTGTTGTTGTTGAAGTTGGGCAGTGCTTGATGTAATGGCTCAGCTTGAGGTTGCCAACTTAATTAGCTTGTGTGCTGTCCAGGGGGCTGCTGGAGCATTTGTGTGTGTGTGTGTGTGTGTGTGTCCCCCTCTGTGGCTGCGGGGACTCTGGCAGCACTGGATCCTTCTTCTCTATCCCTCTTCCTGTGCACTGCATCCTGTCTGCTCTCAGCTGAGCAGCTCTGCTCACCGTACCTACCTGCCATGACGCACGGCCAGACAGCCACGGACTGAGTCTGCTTGTAAT
Organism: Ctenomys sociabilis; assembly: GCA_004027165.1. Taxonomy (NCBI): domain Eukaryota; kingdom Metazoa; phylum Chordata; class Mammalia; order Rodentia; family Ctenomyidae; genus Ctenomys; species Ctenomys sociabilis. The sequence continues at coordinate 29,427 of PVKA01026592.1, read as the reverse complement.
ATGAGCTGAATTAAACCTCAACCTCCTTTAAATTGTGTGGGCCAGGTATCGTGTTCCAGCAGCACTGAAGCTGACTAATGCACATTTCCTGTAGCCCCAGTTCTTCCACTGTGTAAATTTAAATACTTTACATCATCATACCCATCAACTAAAATAAAAAGAACCGTAGTCCATAAGTGTTTGTATGTATTTTATACACACACAAACATACAAGAACACTGAAGTTTAAGTGCATTTCCTTATGGGCCCGGCAAAGAGATACATATGTTATCTGATACATGTTATCAGAAAATTGGCTTTTGAGGGGTGAAAGAGATCTTAGATATTACAATGGTGTCTGCCCCCCAAACAGGTCACAATGGAAAAATAAAGGCTCACAATAAGCACACAGTACATCTATGTTATTTAAAGTTTGGTGGGTGGGAAGTGGCAATTAGGAAAAAAAAGGTTCTGAGGACTTTTTAGGAGGGTAATAAGAATAAGAAATGACGAGGCCCTGCTGCAGGCCTGGGTGGGGCTAGGATCTGGGGAACTCAGACGGAGACTTTGGAGCACAGGAGAGCCACCTGCCACTCAAGACTCCCATGCTTGAGTTGTCAAAGCTTGGTGCAGGCTCAGCATGCCAGCAAGCCCTTGAATGCGTTGCTTTAACACCCTGAGCCACAGTGCTGGTGTGTTGCCCCTTTCACAGATGCACAGATCTGTGGCCAGGGCAGCAGGCCTGTTATAGAGCACTGGGCCTTGGATGTAGAGCCAAGGCGCTTGACACTTATCTGCAGCTCAGGCAGGGGGCGTCCCACTCAGCGAGGGTGCAGTGGATATTTCCCCTTTCCCATTTTTTTCTTTTGAGGAACCAGGGATTGAACTCAGCCCCTTGCGCCTACCAGGGAAGTGCTATTCCACTAAGCCATCTCCCCGGCCCCTCTCCTTCCTCATGAAGTTAATGGAGTCTGGCAGACTGTTCTGGCTGGAGCCCTGTGCCTGAGATTGTTAGCACATGGGCTGGGGACTGTTTTCCAGCTCCAGCAAATCCAGATGTTGACGGTCAAAAGAGCAAGCCATAGGCCCATCACAGGCTTGATGGGCCTCCCTGGGCCAGCAATTAAGAGTGGGGCCTCAGCTGTGAACTTGCCCTTTGGCTTCCTGATGTGAGTCTATCATGCTAATTAAATAATCATGATTGTGGGCCGTTGCTGCACTGTGACTTCACATGGAGGCCACGGAAGGATGCTGCTGGCTTAGAAAGACAGTGTTGCCTCCCACTGTGCTCAGGAGAGAAAGGCAGGCTGTCCCATGGTGATGGGAAACACTGCTAGGGAAGGGAGAACTCCTGTGGGGCACAAGTGTCACCCCCCACAGCATCACCCCTTTATGGAGGGACTGGGCCTTTCTGACTCATCCTCCGCACAGCCCCCTGCTGACACCGTCACACACAGATCACATGTTCACTCCTTGGCAGTCCTTCCTCACTGCCCTGGGCACCAGGTGACACTGAGGCCATGTGGTCTTGGAACGGAATTACCAAAAGTGGCCCAAGAACACTATGTGCCACAATCATTAAATGAGGTGTGATCAGAACGTAAGATACATATTTAAGTTTTTAAAAAAATCATTATGGTTAAAGATACATCGCCATTAATTCCTTTCAAATATTCCTGTGTGCGTTGAACACACTTTTCCTCTCATTCTTGCCAAGTGTTGAAAGTCCTCTTCTAACAGTATCTTATGCAGTACCATAAAAAGTACAATGAATGCTGCCAGTGAGCACCATTCACTGGGCAGGAAGGCTCTAAACACACGACAGCAAGTCCTTGTTCACTTTGTTGGCCAAATCTGGCACTGTCCAGCTTCCAGGCTTCCACGAAATCATTATTTTGAATCAATTCAGGACACTGAGGCAGCCATAACCCTGCCACCACTCAGCCACCAGCCCTTCTAGAATTTCTTCATGAAGTGTAAAGAAGGAAGGGACATGCTGGGTGTGGTGGCACATGCCTATAATCCCAGTGCACTGGAGGCTGAGGCAGGAGGATCACTGTGAATGGGAGGCCAGGGAGGGCTACAAAGTGAGTTCAAGGCCAGACTGAACTGTATAGTGAAACTGTCTCAAAAAGACAAAGAAAGAATGAAAGAGAAGGTATATATGTGCTCAAAGTTGAAGGGGAGTGTTTTGAAGGGGATTAATGACAATACACTCTTACTGTAGTATTTTTTAACATTTACTGTATTTTCTGATCATTCCTTATTTAGACTCTGAGTGAATACCCCAATGGGTCTTGTTTGTAGCACTCTGTTATGAAATGCTTAGAGGTGGGGTCTCTCTCTCTCTCTCTCTCTCTCTCTCTCTCTCTCTGGCTCAGTGGGCCGTGGTTGTCCTGTTCTTCCATCCAGCTTGCAAACAGTGACCAACCAAATGGGCTTAGCGAAAGCTGCTCACTGAAAGTCAGCCTGTAGTGCCTGCATTTGGCTGCTCCAAGGCAGGCAGAGTGGCAGAGGGAAGCGAAGACTCGAGCGCCCCAGTGGGGTTGCTGGTGCGGAAACTGTAGGTCAGATAATCAGGTGACAGGTCCCATGTGTGCTTGGCTACAGGGTCATATCTAGATTTTCCTGTAAATTCCACATTGGAAGCTGGGACTAAAAAAAAAAAAATCAGAGAAGCTATAAACTCGACAGGGTGGGATATTCATATAATCCCAGTGATCCCAGCACTCTGGGAAGCTGAGGCAGAAGGGTCACAAGTTGAAGCCCAGCCTGAGCAAGTCAGTGACTTAGTGAAGTCCTGCCTAAAAAATTTAAGAAAATGTTAGAAGGGCTGGGGATGTAGCTCAGTGTAAATACACTGGTACCACACACACACACACACACACACACACACACACACAATGGAATAAATTAAGGAAGTCGTCAGTGATTAATTAAATCCTGGCCATTTGGGGTTAATTGGATGAGCAGCTGCAGCAAGACACGGTGGTCACAAGAGATACGAGTGAGTTTTCCGGGCTGTGTCTGCTGCCTGGGGGCCAGAGCTGTTCTTTTAAAAAGAACTCTGGCCATAGCTTGTGCATTCAGCTTCTCATGTGAAGAGGAGAGAGTCTGGATTCCTCATATATAAATATTTTCTTATATTATATTAGGTGACAGTTAGAGGCAATGCCAATGATATTCACTTGTTGTGTAACAGGTTGAGATGTATCCAGTGTAATTATAAGGTATGCGAGCGTTTTGTTCTGAACAGCAGGAGTCACATACAGTGCTCGTAAGGCTTGTGTGCATTCCTGGGTGTGTGGGCTTCTGGTGTTATTTCATGCATTTTGAATATTTCTTTGTGAGGTGAAAGGTTTGGAAATGCTAGAAAAGGCGAAGCTACATGTGAAACCCATGAATCTGTTGACAGAAAGTTCATAAAATAGAAGAAAGGAGATTGTGCGGATCACGTGTTCTCCAAGTGTACCCCTAAACCAGGAACTTGTCAGAAAAGCAGGTGTATGTGCTCAGGACGCGAAAGAGCTACTGCGTTAGCGCTCCTGAGCTCGGTGCCCCAGGGTCTGTTTAACAGACTCTCTGGGTGACGCTGATGCTTGCGTGCACTTGAGGACCGTCGCGTGAGACGAACTTGCCGGACTGTACCTGGCCAACCTTAGGTTATGGGTGCAGAAACTAGAAGGAGGGCCAACCGGGAAGAGCAGGGAGAGAAGCAACATGGGTCTAATTAAGTGGAGAAGCCTCGTGAGAATATTCATGCACACACCACGGGTTGGGGAGAGAGAAGGAAGGAGGTTAGGGGGAAGAGTAGCTGCTCGGCATAGGCTGTTCATATTTTATTTACATCTCTCCATGGCTGTTTTGCTGGGTGTAGCTATTTTTCAGAGGTCTACGGATTTGATTGGCTTGCGCAAAGTACAAATTACTTTAAGTGCGTCACTGAACTTGGCCGTAACTTTTGCTGTGCTGAGTCTTCTCAATAGATTCCCAGGGAAAGTGCTGCCATGAACGAGCACCGAGGCAGCTCGGCAAGAGGGCACAGAGCACTGGTGGCCTGCGGGATCTGTCCTTTCTTGTCTTAACATATAGGCCACCCACACGTCCACAACTGACACATGTCCTCTTCCATATTAAATCCCTAAGATCCCTGAAATTCAATGTGTTTTGTGTCTTCCATTGGTGACTTCCTACATATCCGTCAAGAACCTGGTCAAATAGTACCCTCTTTGGGAAGCTTCCCCCAACTTTCTTGGGACTTCTCATGGTTGGGTTTCCTCCTTCCAAGTCACTTCCTGCCATGGCAGGTCCCGATTCTGTGCTGTTATCCCTTGTCTGCCCTCCAGAGACAACATGGTCCAGGAATGAGAGGATTGTGTCTCGGTTTCTCTGTACACACAGGACCCCTCTTCAGTGCTTGACTTACAGGTAAAACTCAATTGCTACTTACTAAGGTTTTATTTAATTGCTTAGATAAGTTATTATTTATCTAAAAGTTGTACTTGTCTGTTAAGCCAGACATAAAGCACATACTAGGGGACACATCCTTAGTCTCTCTTGACCCCGTTTATGAGGTTGCTTGCAATTGGACTGAGAAAAATAATGAGGGAAGCAAATTGAAATTGCAGTAGAAAAGGAGCAACAGATCTCAGTGAGGGGAAATGAAAGTCAGCCGAGACCTAGGCGAATGCCATTTTGCTCAGTGAGCATGGCGCTTTGCTTTGAGCTTCCTGGCAGTTAGGTAAGAAGAGAATACTGGGTTATGTAAGTCCGCTTGACTGCAGACTCACAGTAGCTCATCAAGAAAGGTAAGTGGTTCCATATGAGGCAGTTAGCTGAGGAGCTTCTGCATCAGGGGCATCAACAAAGTGTCAGGTCATGCCGGGAGCTCTAGAGAACACTTATTTGTTCATTTTTCATATAGCCTCTGGGAGGTGTGCTTGCTTCTGGGCATGGTGTGGACAGGCCGCAGAAACCAGTAAGTATATTTGCATTCCAGAGGGGAGAGACACACATGGACTCATGCAGTATGGTCTAGTGCGCTGGGCTAGGGGGAAACTCAAAGGTTTTGGGAGCCAGAGGCAGCACTCTCTGCTGTGGTTGAAGAAGGGAGGTTTCCAGGCTGTGGGAAGGGAGGATGCAGGAGCTAAGTTTTAAAGAATGAGTTTGGTTCTCTAGATGGTGTTTGAAGACCAAGCAGGTGATGTGGGGTGTCTGGGCACTGTGTACAGTGTCATGGTTTCAACCTGAAATGTTCCCCAAATGCATGGGCATGGCTGCTAGCCAACTGGCTTTGGGGGAGTGATTGAGTCATAAAGGCTCCAACTTCATCAAGTAGATTAATGCATTGATGAGATTGTATTCAGTGGCATCTGGGAAATAATAGAAATGAGAGGTGGGGCCTCCCGGGAGGCCGAGTGCCCTGGGGGCATATCCTGCGAGACTGTGTTTGGGCCCCAACCCCTCCTCTTTGGATCTCTCATCCTCCTGCATCCTGGCTGCGGTAAGGCGAGCAGCTCTCTCCCAGCCCCTTCTGCCATGATGTTTCTGCCTCGTCCAGTGCCCACAGGCACCAACACTAGCTGACGGTGGACTGCAACCTCAGGTTATCTCCTCCTTGAAGTCAGTGTCATGGGCAATGTCTTGTCACAGTGATGACACATCGAGTACCAGGGTTTGGAGGGATGAAACCATGGTGTGTTGGAGAAATTACTAGTGATTCGGGAAACATGGTACTTGTGGGGTGGGGTGGGGCATCCATGCGGGTGACAGACTGTGGAGGTCTCAGACCAAGGGAGATTCCGGATGACAGCAAAGGGCCCTTACTTTGGGGTTCTATAAGGTGAGCAGTGGAGGGATACAAAATCATTTTAAGTGAGAAACCGACAGAGTTCTGATTTTTGTGTTTAAAGATGCAGAAATGCTCTGTATGTCGCCTTTCCTTAGTCCCCCTCCAGGGCCCAGCTTTGCTCCATAGGCAGTTGTACCAGCCCTAAATTTCTTTGCTATTAGGCCAAGCACTTTGGAAACACTGAAGCCTGAACTGACATCAATTATGCTGAAAGGAGGAAAAATTAATTAAAAGTTTTAGAAGGACTCTGTTCTGTGTTCTCCTCTATTTTTATGTTATCAGCAATGCTGCTTTTTTCTCTTGGCTGGGAGTTATTACAGTATAACATTTTCATGTTGCTTGTAGGGTAATTATGTCAAATATATGAGAGATGATAAGCGGCAGTTTGTATTATTCTGTGATTAATCTCCATACATTCTGGCATTTCAATCTGGCCTCAGAAGACTCGGTTTGCTACACTCTGGTGCAGAGGGAGGAGGATTTGGGGAAGAGCCAGGAGGAGGTGATTCTGATGTGAAATATCCTACTTACTCAAGGAGCTCACCACCCTGGCTGCTGTCCTCAAGTTCTCACCAGGTTACTTCCTCCTATGCATCAGGGCGCTCATGTCCAATCCTCATTCCCGCTCTTCTCCACAAACACAAGGAAGAAATCAGCTTTGAAAGTATCCACCTTGGGGCCAGGGAGATAGCTAAGTGGGATAAGTGTTTGCCTGGCAAGCACAAGGTCCTGAGTTCAATGCCCGGTACTGGGGTGAGGGGGGGGACACTCTGCCTGAGGAATTTGCATTTCCACCCCACCCCCATTCTTCTCTAGTTTGTGAGCATTTGGTTCAGCTCCTAAGCAAGCTGACTGGGTCCTTCATAAACCTGAAGTGGAATGTGAAAGTTCCCCGGGATGATGACAGAGGAGCAGATTTGGGATTCTAATCTTGGGGTACAGTGTTCTACAGCACAGTAAGGTACATTTTATTTTATTTTTTATTATTTTTTTTGGTGGAACTGGGGATTGAACTGAGGCCCTTATGTTTGCCAGATAAGCACTTATTCTTTTGAGCCATCTCCCCAGTCCCTAAGGTACATTTTAAAAAGAATCAGAAGATGGGAATGTGAAGCTCCTGATATGCAGAGAAATGATAAACATGTAAGGAGAGGAAAATTCTAATTATCCTGATTTGATCATTATACATGGTGCATATATTTTGAATTGCCACACCATATCCCATGAATATATGCCATTATTATGAATCAATCAAAAAGAAATTTAAAAAACAATCTTTGATGACCAAAGGAGACCATAACATTCTTCCTGGATTTCTTTACAAATATGAAATAAATACAAAGGCTGATAAAAATACTGTTTGTATTTAAATGAATAAATACATTACAACAAGAGACACACTACTACTAATGTCTCTCTCAAAATATTCCTGCTTGCTTCCAGCACCCTTATTCCTATTATTCTTGCAGCTTTTGGAAGCAGTTTTGCAAGTCTTCTTTCAGGAGTGTCTTCATAGAGTGACAAAAAATACGATGCATGCTGCCACCCATGGCCGTGCAACTCAAAAGCAGGCTCCTAAAAGCAACAGCGCTCCCATCCACCATGTTCCCAGATCTGGCCCTGTGTGACTTCCGGCTTTTCATCCAAGTCAAAATGATGATGACCTCTTGAACTGTGCAACTGAAGGCACTCGTGTAGGAGCTGGTTTATTTCTGTCCAGAGGCAGGGTTCAGGTATCTCTTGCAAAATTTCAAAAAGAGAAAAAGACAAACTTTCGGAAGATAACTGGATGTAGAAGTTGGGTGTGGGTTCCAACTGGTAGAGGGGTGGGAAGCGCTGCTGGGCTTGGCCTCTCTGCTGGGCTGGAGATCCTGCACTGGATTGTCGGGACCCATGCCAGAGGCTCCTCTTGCCTGTTCTCTTACATCTCAACCCAGCATGAAGAGGCCTCCCTCTGACCACGTGTTGTCCTGGAGGGAGCTGCCCGTGGTGAGGTGGCTCCCTCAGCAGTAAAATTCACTTTGGGCCATGGTGCTATACGGCTCTCAGCCAGCTGCATGGTGGCTGCTGCCCCTCTGGCCCGCCCCCTAACTCTAGCCTCCTGGATCCTGAAGCATCCAAGAATCTTCCCTATTTCCAAGTGGAATCCTTCATCCCCCAACCCCTGCCACCCCCCAGTCTGGCAAGCAGTGTCATGGCCCATGTTGAGTTCTCTTTGGTCTGTGATTTATTGATGGTGAGAATGAAATTTTCATTAAAACAGACTGGTGTTTCTCATTCATTTGTCACATTTTTAATTTCTATTTTAAAACATTAATAAAACCGACACAATTAATTATTTCTGACATGTCAAATATATTTAAGAAGTGAAACTGGTAGAAGGCAGCTGCCTATGGCAACAGAGGGACAAATGGGTTTGCATGAGGCTTGTTCCCTTCCTGGATTCCCTGCTCAGCTGTCTAGCTTACCTCTAGTTTCTTAGAGGACTCCTTTGTTTACAGGGGACCATCGCCTCTTTTATCTTGAGATGTTCTGAGGTACTGCTCAGGTGGTTCTTTCTTAAATCTATAGTTTTAGCTCTATTTAAATGTCTTCTTTCACTGTCACAGTTTGTATGACAAATTGCATAGTCTTCTGTGTTTGAGACAATAAAGGGTTTTGAGTTAAATGTGACTGATTCAACTCCATAGCAACCACATTATCTTTCCTTTTTCCTTCCTTTTCTTTTGTCTCTTCCTCCTTTTTAAAAAAAATTTGAGACAGAGTCTACTTATGCTTGTGATTGTCTAGGTTGAGATCAAACTTTCAGCTCTTCTGCCTCAGCATCCCAGTATGCTTGGATTGCAGGCATGAACTACCATGCCAGACTCATTTGTCCTCCAGCAGAAAGCAAGCTCCAAAGGGGTGGGATTGTGCCCTTCCTTGCTGGCCTCTGTACCTGGGACCCAGGGTAATACTGGAGTACAGACAGTGGCTGGCGACATTAGCTGGGATGAGGGAATGGCCCCTCACCCCCACGGGTATTGGCCATTTCATATGGGGCTGCATCCCCAGCCCTTTTGCAACCTTTATTTTGAGCAGACACTCTCTGCAGTTCTCAGGCTGGACTCAAACTCAAGATCATCCTGCCCCAGCAGCCCAGAATGCTGGGATTACAGGAATGAGTCACCATACCCAGCTGCCCTCACTGCTTCTTGACACTCCGCTCTGCTTGGTCTGCTCCTGTTGACTCTCAAATTTATTTCTGTATTTCTCTAGTTCTCCAGTTGAGGACTGGGGATACCATAGTAAAAACACTTCTAAGTAAATAAATGTATACATTGCAAATGATAAAACTTAAACATAACCCAAATTTATCCATCACATTAAATACACACCCACCCACCCCCACACCCACCCACCCACACACACACACAATGATGAACATAGAACACAAGCATGACACACACATTTTGTTTAGGTTAATTCAATTGTATATTTGAATGTTTTGCAGGTACAACAATGAAACTTCCCTGTGTTATCTCAAATCCAAGCCACTGGGTTTTCCTCTGAACAACCAGCACAACTAATTCTTTGAGTTTCCCGCCAGAGAAAATATGCTTACATGTTCTCTTTTACTGGCACGCTCCCCATTCCCACTTCTCTCTCTCTCTTTTTCTCTCTCCCTCCCTCCCTCTGCCTCTGCCCTGCCTCTCCCTCTCCCTTTCTTTCTGCTCCCTACCTCCCTCCTTCTTTCCCTCCCTCATCCTCTGTCCCTCTCTCTGACTCTCTCCCTCCCTTTCTCTCTCCTTCTTTCCCTCCCTTTCTCTCTCTGTGCATCTCTGTCTTCTCCCCTCCTTCCTTCCCTCCCTCCCTCTCTGTCTCTGTCTCTCTCTGCACCTGTGTCTGTCTCTGTCTGTCTGTCTGTCTCCAACTGGGAGTGAAGTAAACAGTGCTCTGACCTTGCTGTTTTACACTTAACAATCTATCTTGGAGATTGTTCCATATCAGCACACAAAAAGCTTTCTTTTCTTTTATACAGCTGCTTTTTGATAGTGGTCTGGATGTCAATGGTGAATTATTAATGATAAATCAATGCAAGGGGAAACTTCTAGAAGGCTTTGTTAGCCTGGAAAGAACTTCCTGGTGTAGAATGAAATGAAGAAAGAATCAGAGCATAGCTTGGCACTGGATGATGTTCCCATGTTTGTGTGAAATGGAATCTAGATATTTGTAGATATCCAGGTGGTGACTTTGTTATGATTTTTACTCTATAATTTTAACCAAAAAAGAAAGTATGCAGTTCTTACATCCAAAACAAGGGAATATTACTTTTGTTTGGATACAGATTTGATTAACATCTGTGGATGGCTAACCATTCAGCGCACCTGAGCTCCTCTTCACCTTTCCTGGCCCTCCTTTCTCTAGCTCAATGCCCAGCACCTTGTAAATTCTGAAGTCAAGGCAGCAGGTGCAGGGAGGAGGGCCTTACATAGGGAAGCGGAAATGGCTTCATCAGCTTTAAATGCACTTGTAGGTGCCCCCCTCAGATCTCGTGACTGCTGCTAATCTCAGTAATGAACTAGCTGTAGCTTTCCATCCCTCATCAAGCCTTCCTAGTATTGAAACGTGAAGGTTGAGAGTTGCTGCCCAAGGTCAAGCTTTTCATTTTAAAGATGGTGATGTTCAGTCCCTTGAAGCCCCTGGAGCAGATTATGAGGGTGGGTCGGAAAGTCACTGCTTATACTTTGCTGTATGAAAAACTTTCAAAACATGCAGCCCCTGCAGAAGAATAGTAAGAGAATGGGCACTTAGAGATGAAAGGGGAGGGTCTTAACACCTCTTCCTATCCCTTCACTGCATAGTGTTCTACAGCAAGGACTGAGAGGGCTCAGAGAGAAAGGACTTGTTCAGAGCGCTAGGGCTGAAACCTGGGTCTTGGGATCCCTGGTTCTGGAACTTTCCCCTAGGTTGTGTCTCATGCCCTCGAAGAAGTGCATGAATGCTGGCGAGGCTCTCAGCACAGAGAGTCTCCCATCCTGTCGCCTTTATTTGACTGGCGCGAGAATTATGCAGGAACAAGAATTCGCAGGTGGCGTCTCTGGGATGAAGGATTTGGTGCGGAGGTGCATTCATCACCGAGCTCATAAGAGCAGTGCCTACAGTTTGGAAATCCTTTCTCTTTGACAAATGATATATTTCATTTATTTCCCATGATCTCCTTGCATTATTTCAATATTATTAATACTCGGCAAATATATTAAAAAAGTAATAAACTGGCAATTATGATTGTGCCATGGACCCCAAACTGCAATTATTCATTACGTTTCAATTATTAACTTCACTTCAAATGTCTTTCAGCAAAGATTGCAAAAGGAGAAAAAAAAAATCCCAATGAAACTCTGTGTTCTGGTTTTTATAGATCCATGCTTCGCTCTGACTTGACGTTTTCCTGATTTATCTGTTATCTCCAGGACTAATGGAATCAAAACAATAATAAAGAATTTCCTCTCTACTTAAATGAACAGTAACTGTCAACACCTTGTATTGGCATAGTACTTTTTAACCCTTTGTAGTGCCTCAGGATCTATGATTGCAGTTTATTTTAAAACAATGTTAATGACATATACAACTTTTGTTTTTTTGGCAGAACCAGGGATTGAACTCAGGCCCTTGTGCTTGCCAGAGAAGCGCTCATTCTACTGGGCCATCTCCCCGGTCTCTGCAACTTTGACATGTTGTCCAGTTTATTGCTGAGTGCCACAGTTTGTGTCTAGATGTCACCCCAAAGCCTTAGGTGATCAAAGAGTTTTATGGAGGTGGCTGAGTCTAGAGTGTGTGATTGGTTCATAATGCAATGCTGGGATGGGGGTGGGTGGTTGCTGGATCGGTTTACCGATTGAATTGGCACTGCACTAATCCTGGTAGACAGGGTAAATATAAAGGAGAGAAAGAGGCTTGTCTCCCTTCCTTCTTTTTCTCCTTCCTGTTGCTTTTGCTGTTTTCCATTGTCATGAGTGTTGTTCTTCTGTCACGAGCCACCTTGCCTTGGAGCCAGCCTTCTAGGACTGAAACCGTGCAAACTGTGAGCTAAATAAACCATTCTTCTCCCTTTACCTGTGGGTGTCAGGTGTTCTGCCTCAGCAATAACACAAGTAATGAAGACAGTGAGGGACACCGAGTCACAGAGAGGCTCAGGAATTAAGCAGAGCAGACACCAGACAGTGAGATACCCACTGTTGTCATTCACTCTAGCAACACCTTCCCCAGAGTGTGGCAGCCCCAGCCCCAGCTCAGAAAAAAGAGGAAGAGGGAACAGGAGTGGGTATAAGGTTAGGCAATAGGAAGATGGATACGAGGATAATATATTACACACTTTGCAACCCTCCCAACTGTGAAACTAGGGTGGAGGGCAGGGCAAGAGGAGGAAGGAGAAATTTGAAAATGATCAAAGTGTGCTATGTACATTTACAAAATGTGCCAAATGAAACCCATGAATCTATGTAACCAATAAAAAAGGAGAAATAAAGACAAATACTGAATAATGGACTGTGGTTGGGAAAAGTGATGACAATGACAGGAGTAACTGTTCGCTGAACTTGAATATGCCCTGAGCACTGGGTGCGTATACATTTGTCTCCTCTCCCTAATAATCGGGGGGGGGGGGAAGACACAACCATAATTGCATGTGTGGAAATCTCACATATTTGCCCAACTGTCACAGCCACTATAAAGGAAATCAGCTGTAGGAAGAGCAGCAATTACAGTGTCAGTGACAGTCACAGGAATCTAATGTTGACTACATTAGATGACCACATGCCAACCCCATTTCTAATTTTATAAATGAGGATCTTGAAGATCAAAGGGCTCACTCCAAGCTTAAAACAATCACCACCTTGTCACTTCTCCCACTAGTGACTCTGCCTCCAACATCCACATTGAATACTAATGCAGGTGATTTCATTTAGTCAGTACCCTTTTGCTGCCAAAGGAAAGACAGCAATGAGAGCAAGACTAAGGCATATCTGCGTACGTAGGAACCTTGGAGAGACCTGGTTATAGGAACTTGGCTCAAGTCACCCTTAAAGTCTTTCTCTACCCTCCACCCAACCACCTTTCACATTTCCATCTCTCACATTTTCCCTGTGGGAGCAGGATAACTGATAACTAAAAAGGACATGAAGATTTCCAATTTTTTTTTTTTTAAATGGAAGCAAATTGTTTTAAATTTTAATGGTGGTCATTATGGGCTGGTTTGTCTCTGGTTCTTAAGTGCGTCCTCCAGTCCCCTTCCGAGAGCTCCATTTGTGCAGATTAATTGTCTGCAATTTTGTCTGGCACGTCCTCGTCTCAGTCATTGGCACTGCAAAATCTTGTCCCCATCTGGGCAGAGCTGGATGATGTAGCACTTTGGCCTTTAAAATATGCACAATAAATATTTTAGATTTGCTGATGAATGACTTGGTCTTACCACAAGGCTGCCGAGTTTGCAGGAACAGACGGAGGAAGTTGAGTAAATCTTGAAACAGTCACTTTCAGGTTCACAAAGAGGCGTCGGGTGCCAGGCCCGCCAGCTGCCCCTGTGGCAAGGGCCACAGTGTGCATGCCTTTGGACATGCCTCAGTGTGTCTGTCCTATGGGTGGGTGTCGCCTCTCCGGGCTCACCGCATTCCAAGCATCCCGTAGTCGGTGCTTAGCACTCCAACAATTAATTTTTTTCTCTGAAGTACTCAGTGGCTCTTAAAAGTTATGGACTAGATCACACCATTCAATGGTTAAGATTTCCATGGTTTCCCACCACTCTTAGAAGGAAACCTTAGCACTAACAATGTGCTTAGCAAGGCCTGCACGATCGGCTCCCATTCTTTCTCTGACCACACACTGAGGCCACATTGCTCACAGTATTCCAATGGCGTGAGCTGCTGTCCATCTTCCATAACACACAGGGCGTGGTTGTATCTCAGGCCTTTGCTCTTACTCCTTCCTCTTCCCAGAAAGCTTTGCTTTTGCGTCTATCTGTGGCTGGCTTCTTGTGGTTACCAATATCTCAACTCAAAGGTCTCTATCAAAAGTCAGAGAAGATGGTCTTGACCACCTAAGCATCCTTTGTATCAACCACTGATCACTTTATTACCTTCTTCTCTTCACTCCAATCACTGTCTGAACTTGTTATGTCTACTTGTGTGGTTTTTTTTTTTTTTTTTTTGTCTTTTTTGAGACAGGGTCTCACTGTGCAGTTCAGGCTGGCCTTAAGCTCACTTTGTAGCTCAGGCTGGTCTCGAACTCACAACAATCCTCCTGCCTCAGCCTCCCTAGTGCTGGGATTACAGGCATGCGCCACCACGCCCGGCTGCTTGTGTGTTTTTGATTATTGCCTGTCTCTTCTGGTGTAAGCAAGCTCCCTAACAGCACAGATGTCCCCTGGTTGTTCATCCCTGGGTCTCTACTGCCTGGGAAGCAGCCCATCATATAGCAGCCCATCATACTGTCAGTACTCACAATACATTTGTTGGATGAATAAGTGATTATTTTTTGAGAAGTGATCATGTCCTGGGGATGGGAATATAATACTCAACTGGACAGATCTTAGGTATTGGTCTTCTAGATACCAGATTTTGGGTCCAGGGATACAGTTCAGGATACTAGTGTTTAAAAGAGTACAGCAGAGGTTTGGCCAGATAGCTCAGTGGGCAGCAATCAGTGTTTGATCCCTGACATGCCATGCTGGCCCTGCCCCCAGGACATGCTGGCTGAAACGGTCGATGGTGTGCTAAATCTCAGTGCTTGGGAGACTGAAAATAGGAGGATCACTATGAGTCTGATCTGTGTAGTGAGACCCTGTAGACCCTGTACTAAACACATAAAAACAACAAAGAGCTACAGCAGAAATTGATGTCTAATCTGGATGATGAAAATTAGGGCCAGATCCTAATTTCCTAGAGGTCTTAGTGTCAGAAGAGATTCTAGAGATCACAACAATCAGTCTTATTTATTTATTTTTTTTTGGCAGAACTGGGGATTGAACTCAGGCCCTTACGCTTGCCAGGGAAGCACTTATTCCACTGAGCCATCTCCCTGGCCCCATCACAACAATCAAACATCCCTATTTATAAGTCCCCGAAGAGAGGCAGAAGAGAGGGCACGTCTTGGCTAAATTGACACACGAGGCTGGAAGAAAGATGGAAATTGTCCCATCCAGTCAGTTTCAGCCTCTTGATACTCAGTTCTGGGTTCTGGCATGTAGTTGTGTCTACAGTATTCTGAAAGAAAAGATGTGTATGGAAACAAACCCCAGCCAGCTAAGGTGTGTGGAGCTGAAGCCAGGTATTGTCACAGGACTCGCTGTCAAGGCGCACCAACCCCAGCAGGTATTTGCATATTCCTGTTGGCCTTCCCATGAACAGCCTACTTCTCTGTTCTTCCTTTCAGTCACTGTTCAGTGCCTATTTTGTACTAGGAAATAAAACCAGTTAGAGGTGCCATGAGCCCAATCTGGATCCTTGTGTACATGAAGCAGGTTTCCTATCTCACGGCAAAGGTGTCTGCTGAGAGAATATCTCCATTTCTGGTTCACAAAGAAATGTGTAGTCCTTACCATAAAACATATGATTGACAATATTTTGGAGCATCTCACAGAGTGTTTAACTGAGCATTCTATGCACTATTCAGTTGTTACATTCTTCATTCCACAGAGTGTGCCACAGACTGTTGTACAGGGGACTCCTGCAGACGATTCAGCTGCTACATTGGTCGTTCCACTGGGTCTTCCACTGTTTTCCTGGAAATTGTGCATCCCTTTTAGCTGAATTTCTTTTGGTCTCAGATGGGGTTCCTGAGATTGAAAAGTTAAGTAAAGTTCTGCCTGGGGTTTGAGAGGCCTCCCCAATACTGTTATCGTATTGTGGCGAAATCCTTCAGTGCCCACTCTTGGAGAAAAACAGCACGGCTTCCCCTTGCAATGGCTCTCAGTACAGCTCCAAATATGGCCATCAAGGCAGCACTTGATTTCCCAGCTGAGGCTCTTCCTTTTCCAGTGTCCTAAGGAGGGAGTTAGAATGGGATAAATTATGGGTTGTGGTTTTAGGCATTAATGAATATGAGAAACTAAATTATTGAATTTTGCAATGCAAATTATATTTTGAACACAAATTCTTCATTTCTGAATGCTAAGGACTCATAAAGAATGTCAATGGTTTATGAATTAGGCCATTAGCATGCAATTTGTGATTCAAACAGCACACCAGCACCGTGCAATAAGTAACTATATAGAGTAGTGTCGGTGCCTACATTTTCAAAATGCTTTTCCTTGGTGCATTAGAAAGTTTTTGAAAGTCTCGAATGGGCTGTTCTTCTTTTTCCCTCCCTCTCTCTCTTTCCTTTCTTTCTCTGGGTCTTCCCTTCCTCTATATCTCTTAAGCTTTTTCCATTGGATGACTACTTTAAGGATTATTCCTGCCCTTCCCAATCCTTCCTTAGGTTAGACTGCAAGAGCTGGGAACAGTCCCAAAACCTCATCTAAGCCAGTCCCAGGGATGACAGTGAAGGAAACGCTGAGATCCTAGGAGTGGGTGGAAGCGTCTTGACCACCGCTCTGTGAGGCGGAGCTGGGGGAGCCAGCTTCTGGCATCCGCGGCTTGCCTCTCGGTGTATTCAGTGTTGCTGCCATGGCAGGTATCTTCCTTGGGGCAGGTGTCCATGGAGGAGAGCAACTGGGGCACAGGTTGCCGGGTGAGCTGAGAGGTGGGAGAGAGGAGCAACCTGTGCAGGCAGGGCAAGCTAATGCAACTTTCTTCAGCTCTCTAGTCTGTTGATTGGGATGACTTGATCTCAAGCAGCTGGGCTCAGCAAGGAAAAGTGGCTCAGAGTGAATGTTAGTGTATTTAGAGAGGAAGAAGCCTTTTTTTTTTTTTAAAGTGGTGAGCACCTCATTACTTAGAGAAGTTCAAGTTGAGTGTGGATATGAACTCACAAGAATCCAAGAGTCGGCTTTATGCAGTCTCCATCTCTGTAGTGGTTGGGTGGTCAACCTTGACTGCTCAGTGTCAGCTGCCATCTCTTTCCGGGAGCAAAGATGCTAGGGATACTGCTGTCTTCTCCAGAGCATTCTAGAAAGCTCTCTTCTGGGAATTCCTTCCATACAATGCAGGAGAAAGCCCCAAAGGCCATGGGTTCTGGCTTTGTTCTAATGAAGGAAGGGAGTGCTAGGATCAGCCAGGGCTGCTGGAAGCAGCCACTGCCCATGAGACAGTGGCCAAAAGCAGCATCCAAATGACAGGAGGCAAAGCAAACTGCATCCCCTCCCACGAGATCAGGCACCTCTCATACTGAAGGGTCATCACACTCACACACCGAGAGCAGGCTCGGTGAGTGATGGCCGCAAGGCGAAGAGCTCACCTTGGCTGATAAAATATTTAGAAGTTAACTTAGCACCCCTGTGCTTTATAAAGAAGAAGGTTCATGCATTTTTAAATTATTTTGTAAATCACGTTGAAGGCTGACAATGCAGATTTACCACTGCGGTTGCGATTTAAATATCAGGTTACCCTCTCATTATGTTAACAGAGTGAGTGCAAGAGAGCCCTTGCCTCTGATCTGCCAGGGTCTGCAGTGTGCCGCTTGATGAAAGCCTTGCTGCCCCATCCCAGCCTCCACCCACTGCCCCCTGTGGTGCGAGGGGTGGGGGTGGCCGGTGACTGGAGGCTCTGGAAGGCCTTGCTGTGTAAGGGGAGTGGGTGGGGAGCAGGGGTTGATGTCTATTAACTAGAACAACATGGGGTACATCGTCACAGTGGAAGGGCTAGGAGGGGGACAGGAGATGCAGTTTCTTTTTTATCAGCAATCATGGCATCCTTCTGAGGAGAAAGGGCAGCTGAGCATCTGTGTGAACAAATTCACATGAGAAAGCCATCCGAAGAGAAGAGACCCAGTCTAGGCAGTGGGGGAATGGAAGTAACAACTTGTTGAAAACATCTCACTTCCCTGCCCCCAATCCTTGTAGGGAGGAGAAAGGATTTGGAGCCAGTTCCTGCTTATTAGCTGTGTGACTCTGGGCAAAAACTTAACATCTCTGGGCATTGTGGTTTTTTTTTTTTTTTTTTTTTTTTTGTAAAGTGGGCTCAAAACCAGTATCTTACTTAATGGTTGTGATAAAATGAAACACCAAAGAAGGACTTAATGTCAAGAACTCAGTGCAGATTTGCTAAAACCACACAAATTCCCTGCTTTATTTAAAAACTCTTACCACACACTCAAGCTCCTGTTTGGACTCTTCCTCCCCTGCATCACCTTATTTTGTGTTTGGTGTGGTGAACCAAAGGGAAAGTGTCCACTTCATTTTCCTCTCTCACCTGAGGGGAGAGAACTGAGGCTTGTAACTAGCCAGGCCAGAGACACTCAGGGTCAGCAGAGAGAGTCAGGATCTGGATCTGGGTGTCACTCAGCAGGAGTGGGGCCTTTCCTCTTCAGTGCTGCATCCCGGAGCAAGCGTGGAGCAGCTGGCTATGCAGTCTCCTCCTCTTGGAGGCGCTTGGCAAACCCCTAGAACCCTTGGCTCTGCCCCTGGCTTTGGGGAGACAGACAGAGATAGGCGCTTACTTCCTGGGTGTGGAGCTGGGAGGGCGTGCGGGGTGGGCCATGAAGGGTGTTTGTGCAGGACTGTACGGGCCCCTGCTATGAGATACACACCGAGCTGGCTCAAGGGTGGCTCGTTTTTCATGTTTAGAATTTAGGTTGCATTGGAAGATGGACAGAAGTGCTGAATTGGAATGGAACTGAGCAGGACACAAGTGACTCCTGGGGTTGTTTACACCTCTAATAGTTGGATGGCTGGGCTTGGTAATCTGCAGAACATGCACCTCTGTAGCTCTACATCCACGTAGGAAGATCTGCTTTAGATTTTGGCATTTGCATCATGTGAAGTGGGGCAGTCTTAGCCCAGAGCTTTTGCCTTTGCATTTGCTTTTTCCTCCATCAGAAATGCCTTTCTTTCCTCAGCAGCTGAGCAGGGCTGGAACCTGAACCCAGGAAGTCTGACTTCTGGATCCATGTTCTGTGTTTTGAGACAGTCTTACTATGTAAACTGGGCTGTTCTCAAACTTGCTGCGGTCCTCCTGCCTCAGCTTCTTGAGAGCTGGGATCGCAGGCGTACACCACCATGCCAGTCAGAGTTCACGTGCTTCACCACCACACTAAACATGTCTGCCTCTTCCTAGGAATCAACTACAGCTCTAAGAGACTGTGACCATTTCTTTCTCTTCCCTATTTTTCTCTTCTCTCTTCTTTTCCTTTGTCTTCTTTTTCAAGCAATTTTACATTCATTTTGTGGATTGAGATGTAATTATATCATAAAAACTGACTGTTTCAAAGTGCACAATTCAGGAGCTTTTGTACACATGAAGTTGTGCCACCATAGCCATTATCCAGTTCCAGAGCGTTTTCATCACTTCAAGAAGAAATTCCCTAGCTATAGGCAATCGTGACTCATTTCTTTCACAAATGCTCAGCTTCCAGCAACCAGCAATATACTCTTTGTGCCTATAGATTTCTCTAGACTGATGTTTAATGTAAACAGAATGATGCATTTTGTGTCTGGCTTGACCTAGGAAATTTTTACATTCCACAGTTCAAAGTGTCCGTGGTAGAGAACAATCATAGGTTGGTGGGGTAACCGACAGCTCAGTCCTTCACTGTTCTTGCGTGCTAGCAGGTGGCATCTCGTGGAGGCTGTGCTGGAGTGGCCGGTAGAAGTAGGAGCCATGTCCGGTTTCAGGCCATAATCTGAAGGCACTGAACGCGCTCTACGATGTGGGACCCGCCCTCCCCGTCTCTCCTTCTGCTTTGGGAGCTTGCTTAGAGGTGACCCTGTTCCTTTTTACAAGGACATGTGGGTGGGTGGTTGCAAGTGAGACACCGAACTTCTCAATGCTGGCTGTGCCGTTCTCCCGAGGATGAGGTTTTCTCATGGGTGTTCAGTTGGAAAATGGTCAAGGTGCTATTTCCGTGCATCCTTACAGCTGGATCAAGTTAGGTAGATCCAGGATACAGCAGCTCCTGCCTGCAGTCACTGAAGGCACCATTCCTGGCCGCAGCAGGATCCCCGAGGGGGCTCCCAACCCTGCCTCAGTCTTCCTACCTGCAGAGCAGTGCTGAATACCGTCTCTGTGCTCACCTGTACTTTAGGTTTCCTGTCTCATGCACTTCTCAAAATGTCCCCAAGAAGTTTCCAGTTTCATCTCTATTTCAAGATGAAGAAATCAAGAGACATGGGGCAGAGGACTGGGAACTCTTCTGCAGCCATGCCAATGAACTGGATTTCCAGCTTGGGTCTAATTTCAAAGCACAGACTTTCTGCTAAGCACTTGCAAAGCAGAAGCAGGGTGGAAGTTATTGATTCCTCTATATTAATTACTCAGCCCAGTTTGGTTGCTTTTGCCATCTCTGAATTTACTGTGTTGAAGTTATTTGGTTTGTAAATAATAGAAGTGGACTGCACTGAACTTAGGTTAAAGAGTGACTTTATTGAAAAGGTACTGGAGTAGCACAAGAAGAGACAGAAAATACTACATAAATAAACCAATGGAGGCAAGAGGCAGACATACTCTGAAGAAGGAATGCAAGAATCCGTGCTGCATGTCAGCAGAGTGCTGTGACTCAGCTCTACTGCGGCACAGCTTTTAAATCTCCATGCTACAAATGTCACATTTCCGGGAGAGGGTCTCGCTCTCCCAGCCCTGCTCAGGTGCTCCTGACTGCCATCTTCCAGCTGTGGGTTGACACAGCAGAGGATCCTGTAGCAGAGCTGTTATTGCAAGCCCCATAGGAATCCTATCAGGTCCCAGAGAGATCGTGTTGGGAGATTTTGTCCCCACTCCATTGTAGTTCAACCTCTGTTGCCAGCAAAGAGAACCTCGAGCATACCTTCTTGTCTCAAGACAAACCAACATATTAACCAAGATAATAGGGACTACACTAGGAACACTGACCTTTTAGGGTATAGGAACCCTGCACCCTAGCAAACCTGCCTCAAAAAATAGATCCATGAGATGATGAGGAGGAAGGGGAGTGAAGATAGGATAGCAGGAGGAGTAATGAAAAGGCCCCAAAATTCTCCTCTAACAAAGGATCTAAGTAATAATCTATTTCAAATGTATTATGGTATCTAGAGAGGAGAAGCCGCAGTGAGCTGCTTTGGAAAGACTAATCTCTCTCTTGATTGTGATATAAAGTGGATATTGGATCTAGCAGAACAATTGGATTGTCTTGTTTCTGTCCGTCTCAACCTGGAAAGCACAACCCCCATGTCAGTTTGTTAGATGGCAAAATCAGCAGTAACCGAGGCAAAGCGCCATTAACGGACAAGACAATTTCATCAAAACAGTCTCACAAATAATATATTGCTGTTTGTCATCAGGACACTTAATACACCAGGGGCTGCTCCCAAAGCTCCCATAATCAATTTCTGCTAATTTACCAATTCTGTGGCTCCGCAAGGGTGCTGGTAATTTCATATTTTACACACCCACAGAGGTTATGGTAATTGATTCAGTTCTGGAAAGTGTTGTAATGACTTTGAATGAACTTGAAAGGTTTTGCATTTGTTTTCAGAGGCTGTTAGAGAGAGTGATACAAACTCTGCCACACGGGCACAATTTGTAAAGGTTGGACATGAAAACGACGGATTAGCTTTTCTGGGAGACAGCTATCTTCTTGTTATAACCTCCCTGCTCACGAGGCAGGCTGGGCTTGGCACTGAGACACTCGACTTCTTTTTATCTGTATCTTGATGGTAGTAGAAATCATCTCAGAACATCTGAAGAATAAAGGCAATTATTGAAAAATCCTCCTAGAATGACTTGGCTCTTTGAATTTTTTTTTTTTCAACAAATACCCCCCAAAAAGTTGGCAAGGATGAGAAGTAGCAGAAAATCTTTTCTTGACTTTAGCAGTTCTCAAAAATAAATGTATATATTCAACCTCACTTTGCTTCTGAGCTGCATGTCTTGCCCTGTCCCCTTTAAGCTGATCAAATGTGAGTGGGAAAGGGATTGCAGGAGAAGAAATCCTTAGCCTCCTGTGTGTGACACCTGACACTCGGCCATTATAATTAGAGAAGGTTTTCTACATGCTGGACAGTGTGCTGCCTTCTAAACCTCAAGAGGCTGAGTGTGACTGGATCCCTTTAAGGTTTCTCAACCTATTTTAATTTTATATATCACATAACCTAGGCTTAAAAAGGTCCAATAACTCCCTCAGAGTCCCCCATAACTCCTCTGTCCCTCTGCCATTCTACCAGCAGTGTGCTAGTAAATGTCTAAGAACCAGCTTTCTAGAATACACAACTGAACTAAACTGATTTGTAGTGTCTT
Source organism: Ctenomys sociabilis (assembly GCA_004027165.1). NCBI lineage: Eukaryota > Metazoa > Chordata > Mammalia > Rodentia > Ctenomyidae > Ctenomys > Ctenomys sociabilis. Next base: position 7,254 of record PVKA01026592.1, on the reverse strand, counting down.
CTAATGATTGTGGAGTGAGTACTGACACTATGGTTAATTTCAGGTTATTGATACAGAGTCGCTGATTAAAGAACAGTATGCATGGTGGCTTTGGAGCTGCCCCCATGAGCGAATCACCTAACTCAGCATGGACTCTGCTTTAGAATTCATTCCCAATGTTCCAACTCAGATGGCTTTGCTTAGCAGCCTCACTTTGCTCAGATTCACTGTTGGATACTTTGCTTCTGTCTTTTGATTTACACCACAATTTATATTCACTTCCAGGTAACCACTCACTCACGTTTTACCTGGTACCACTGGTGAAATTACTTTCATACTGAAAATCAGATGGATTTCCACAGTAACTACTGTAGCATCTCAGCCAGACGCAGGGCTATGTGGGTGGAGATGCTCACTTCCAAGTGTGTGGGGGAATATTTGTAATATCAATGCTTGGGTGAGTTGAGAGGTGAGCTGTAAACCTAATTAGACCCTCCCACATCAGAACCAACACGAATGGGGTGAAAGAGTACAAAGTGCTCTTCAAATGAGAGAGAGACAATTTGGAAAGGTTGCCTGATTTCAGGAATAGAGAAGGAGCTTCTCTTCGGATGTGACAGGAGGGGAACTCTAGAAGAAATTGAGGAGTTGCCATTTGTCAGTGAGAAGTGAGGGAGAGATGCAACTCCAGGCAAAGCTCCCCAGAGTACAATGAGGCCATAATAAAAACATTCTAATCTTCGGAGAGGTCTTGGAGCCAGTGCCTGGAGACAGGTGACAGTGTTGGGTTTACAAGGAGCAAATGAGTCAGTGCAAAAGGTGGAGCTTGAATATCAAGGGAGCCATGAGTTTGGTGGAGAGGTGGCTGGGAGTCGGTGTGGGTGGCACTTGGGGACAGTGAAAGCAGAGTGGTAGGGCTGATGAGAGGAGAAAAGCCAACCAAGAAGAAATGGTTCTTGCTGTGGGGGCAATGGCATCTTCTGTCTCCACCCCTGAACACCAGGCTGTGATGCATCTGGAGAAGGACGAGGTGCTTGAATCTCTTAAAATAGCCTGCTCTATGCTGGGTAATTTCTACATAGTGTTTTATTTTGTCCTCATGTAAATCCTTTCATGATTTGTTGTGATTGGGCTGCAGGAGACTCTCTTGCTACTGATTCACTATGTAGTTTGTCTAAGTTCTCCCCTTTTTTTCATTGCTGAGGCCTTTCCTCTACCCTGGAGCAGCGAGTTTTTAACTTCTATTTCTTGAGTCTAACTAAACTTTAGTACCTGGCCAAAGGTGTTGCACCTGATGTTCTGCTCCACACACATGACAGGGCAGCGAGGAAAGTGTTATTCCTATCACCTTTCCACATGAGAATGCCTTTCTTCAGAAGGTTAAAGTCACTTGTGCAAGGTCACACCACCAGCTCCAGCCACGAGCTCCAGCCCGGCTCTGATTGACAGCCACACTGTGTTCTGAACAGCCATGACACCTTGCCTCCTGCTCTTTGACACACTCAGGACCAACTCATCTCCTGGGTGAGGAATCACCAGTCACAGAAGAGAGTGGGATGGAGGTTTGATTGACAGTCCAAAAAGCCCCTTTTCTCCTGGGTTTTCTCTGCTCATCTAGAGAAGTTATCTTCACTCTCATCCTTCAGAATGAATGTGACAAACATCGGGGCAATAATAGACAGCTGTTAATTCCCCATCTTAAGCCCAAGAGTGAATGGCTTAATTCCAGAGGTAGAAATGAGGCTCTGACTTTAGGTTTGCATCAGGCAGTACAGGCCTAGAATGCCTGGACTCTTGTGCTCTAAGGCTGAGTTTGTGTTGGAGGGAAAAGGTTGTGCCACAGGGTGCTCACCCCTCATTTCCATACCCCTGAGGTTAAAATCCAGAAGTACAGCTAAGTTTATGTTCCACTTGCCTTTCTATAGCTCTTGGTATTGGGTAAGTTACTTCGTCTTGTTTGACCTTGACATTTTTCAAAAGTGAAATGAGTGTGATGGGCAAGAAGGCTTTCTAGGTTACAGTGGGACTTGAATGACAATGTTAGGAGGAATCGAAGATCACATAGCAGATGGAAGTCACCATTGTGGTGCAGCATGGTGACTGCGATGTGCTTGGTGCTGTTAGGCCAGGGGTTTGAAGCCCAGCTCTGGCACATACCCACTGTGCAGCCTTGCAGACTGTTTTGGTTTTTCTAATTCTTGTTCCATTATATCTAAAATGAGGATGTTGATAACGTGTGCCTCAGGGTTTGATGTGAGGATGTCAAGAGAGCATGTGGAGGGCCAGCCAGATAGCTCAGCAGACTAAAGCACCTGCTTAGGCAGACGCAGGGACCAGGGATCGATCCCCTGTGTGCCATGCCAGCCCTGCCCCTGGGACGTGATAGTGGACCTGGTGGGGCACACCTGTAATCCTAGTGTTTGGGAATCTGAAAACAGGAGGATCACTATGAGTCTGATCTGTATAGTGAGACCCTGTAGACCTGTACTAAAAATACATTTTTAAAAAAGAGAGAGTGCGTGGAGAATGCTCAGCATATCACCTGTGTACAAGAAACTCCTGATAATGTTCTCTATTTTATGGGTGAAGCAAGGGTCTTGTTGATGGTCCATCAGGTGGCTTCAGTGGGAGACAGGAGACAGTAAGGAGGGCAGAGGTGTGTAGTAGTGCTAGAACAAGGAGGTCACTTCCTTCTGCAGGAATCTAGGAAGGACTTGGGGGGATGGAGTTGTGTACCAGGGCACCTGGCATTTCAAGAATGGTCCTATGAGAAGTAGGAGATGGAAAGAGTCATATTAATTGGGCACATGTTACATTGCAGGGTCGCCTTGAGATATTACAACATAAAGACATCCTATAATCCTTGGACAAACCAACAAGGTGGAGGGAGGATGCTTGAGTCTGTTGAATAGCCTGCTCTATGCTGGGTACTTTCCATATGATGTTTTATTTTATTTTATTTTTATTAATTATTGCATCATTATGTCCATTTTACAGATGAAAAAATGTTGTTGCGTGAATGCAGACTACATCAAGCATCAGAGTGAGGAGTTGAACCCGAGTTCCTCAGAGCCTCCCAAAACATAGTGCCCTGAACACCTCACTCCAGAAGGGGTTTTGGGGTAGCAGGGACACATGCTATAATTCTTACAAGCAGGAGTCCCCATTCTTCCTGTCATCCGCCAGGGAACTGGAGGAAACACAGGGCCCCAGCAGGATTTCTGATGACCACCATGCCTCCTGCTTGGCTCATTCTATCTCTCTGTGAGCCCAGACCAACAAGAGTCCAGTGGACTTAGCTAATGTTCCTGAACAGCCCATTCCCATGGACCCAGACAATGGCCCAATTATCTCCGGCCAATCACGGGCCAGCTCCCTGCCTGGGCCCCGTGTCTAGAGGCTATTTCTCTTTTTCAGGAGAGTCAGCCAGGGACTTGAGAGCTGCTGTGAAGGTAATTAGGAAAGTTTGGTCATAGAAACCCTTAACCTCCTCCCATGGAAGGAAAGGGAGGGGCTGTGAATGGTGTGGGGATTTCTTTTGTAGGCAGCGGCCTGTGCTGAGCAGCAGGAAAGAAAATCATTACATCAGGATCAGAAGAGAGAAAAAGCAAAAAAAAGTTCATGTGTACACAGAACTATGAACCACAGAGTGATTTTCCATGTATCCTCAAGCAGGCTGGAGACTGGTGCGAGCCTGCCTTCTCCTCCAGCTATGATCCTTTTTTCTCTGTCTGCCCTTCTTCACCTCTACTGCTTTCCTAGCTCAAGCTGTGTCTGCGTCTTGCCTATAGCTCCATGATGTTTTCTTGATCATGGAGGGTCTGCTATGTGGGTGAGTCAGGTTACTTTTCACTGCCCTGTTGGTGGGAACCCAACGATGGCTTCCCTTTGCTTCTAAACAAAAGAAAACCTGGAGAGTAAACTCACCAGCTGACTTTGTGTGCCTGCCTCTCTGAGGTCCTGTTGTCATCCTTTCCCAGTGCCCCGCCCACTCCATCTACCTTGGCTTTCCTCACACTGCTTGGAAATGGCACACCTTGAGCTTGTGCACTCTCTGTCCCCCTGTCTGGACTCCTCTTCCTCCAGACTATTCTGTGGCTGGCACTGTCTCCTTCATATCTGGTTACCATCTTCATAGAGAGGTCTTTCTTGAACACCTTCTCTAATGTAACAACGGTTCCCACTTGTTGATAAACTATGCTACCATATCTCCCTCATTGCGTTTCTCACATTTATCTTGATATGAAATAATTTTATTTGTTGTTTGCTGACACTGACACTAGAAGAGGTATTTTCTGAAGTTGGGGAGCTTTCATATTGCGTATTTTGGACAAAATATGGCTCTTCACCAAGAACACATTCTCAAAATTTGTTGCTTTTTTTTTTTTTTTGGCAGAACCAGGGATTGAACTCAGGCCCCTGCACTTGCCAGGGAAGCGCTTATTCCACTGAGCCATCTCCCCAGCCTGTTGCATTTGTTGATGCAAGACTAAATGTCTGATGGACAGCAGTCTTGGGATTTTAATATCATGTCTTATTTTTCTCCTCATAATGAGATAAGTTAAAGACCGTTTTCATCTTCATTTTACTGGGGGAGAAAACTGAAAAACTAAACATACAGTTGGACAATGACTGTATATGACATTGCTTTGACCCACCACCTCTGGAGCCATCAACCTGCAAAAGTAAATCAAGGTCTCTGAAGTGATTGGTTTGAATCAGGTTGATTGGTTTGAATTGTCAGGACTTGGTCATTGGACACATTCATCAAGTTTTGCTTCTACTTCCAACTTAGAATCCACTCGCATTAGTCTTGGTACACAATTATGCTGTACTTCTACCTCTCCACTTCCCCAAGATGCTCCTTTGGAGAAGCGAGCCTGCCTTCTGTACCCCATGTCAGCAGCCCCCAGCCAGGGCACACTCTACACCCTTTCCCATTCCTCTGCTTGCCTCTGGGTCTCTGTCAAGTGGGGGCTGACTCCACCGCTTCAGCCAGCTCTGAGGAAATGGCTTTTGCTCGTTCAAGTCTGGGCAGTTATTTTTTATTTCCCCCAAATGCAGGCAGCTTTGAGAAAATAGCAACCTCTCAATGTCACCCAGCTCAGGAATAGCATGGTCTTTAGTGTATGTCTGATGTCATGAGCTTCTTTTCTTCCACTAGGGCAGCCTGTATTTCAAAGGGATTTCTCCCTTTTCTGCTCCCAAAGAAAGAAGCAATTCAGTGTCTGAGAAGTGAGAGAAGAGGAAGATGAGAAGAGAATGGGGAAGTGGAGAGGTGGCAGTATGGCAAATAGCAGTAAAGAGTCTCAGGGCAGGGGCAGGTAGATTGTCATAGGCAGCTTAATCACAGAATTTAAACTTTTTGTTTTCTTCTTTATCCACTTGACCAAATGGGTGCTAGGTGCCGAGAGAGGATCATTTGTTCTTAGATAAGTATGACTAGGGGGATTTGTGGGTAAAGAACAATTAGTGTTCCCATCCATCTCAGTGAAGGATATTAATATTAATTAATAGCCGTACCAAGCTGAAGCAGGAAATTTTATCCTGCAAGCAGGAGAATTTCAGGGACCAAGTCTTTTCCTAAGGTGCCTGTTTGTTATGGAAGCAAATGGAGACAGTCCGGCTCTTCTGTCACCTGAAGCCAGCCTTCAATTCTTCATTCTGTCATGCCAGGTGTGGGAAAAGCCAGGGCAGGATGTGGAGTCCAGGAATCTCGGGATGGAGATGGGGACTGTGGATGGAGTGGGGACTATGGATGAATGAGAATTCCTGGGAGCAGTGGGATTACCCCAATCGACTAGGGATGTGGTGAGATCTCTAGGAAGAGCATCTGGTGGAGCTCATCCAGCAGTAATCTTAACTTTATAGAAAGGAGTTTTACCTTGGGGATCTACTCCTGCTGAGTTCAGTCCTTACGGTTGGGTTAGAATAGGCCTAAATCTCCATTTTCAGCCACAAAGGTGAATCTTAGCCTGATTGTAGAATATTTCACTGTGGTCACTGTGACTGGTTTAGAGGTGGTCAAAGAGAAAGGCTTGAGGTTCTTGAGGATTTAGAGAAAGAAGGTGGGTAATGAGAAATCATAGTGATGACCAGGGGTAATTAATGGAGGAGAGGCATTCCTTCTCTTGTATGAAGCAGTTGCTTCATCAACTGCTGTTTGTTCAGACTCCCGGATGATTAACTTCACTATCCCCACCAGCAGGTTATCTATTGTAGTCGTGCAGATTTCCAGAGCATGTTTGCATGGCTCAGTGCTGGAGGTAGTGAAGTTCAGTACAATGCATGGGTGGGGGATCAGCATTACTTCCTTTGCAAGTTGCCTGCAAATCCCATAGTTCTAATCACATGCATGCTGTAACCCATTCATCTCAGTTTATAACCTTAGTGGTTCAAACAGCCCAGGTGTGGCTAATTAAGTGGAAAGGGACAACACTAGGGAAAATTTCACAATCATGCTATTTGTAGGAAGTCAAACTCTACAAGGACAATATTTAGCAGTAATTTGCAGAAAACTAAGTAAAAAAAAATAGACATACAATAAAAGAATGATATGCAGTTTGAAGAAATGTTATACCAAGGTACACATGACAGCATTGTCTTTAATGCCAGTTGTTGCTTCCTTTAACTTTAGGCTGATATGATCATAGGCTAGAGTTTCAAACTCACTACAACAGTGTTTATGAAAATGTAACTATGATTACAGTGGATAAATGAACTCAAATCTCTGGTCCAGATCTTGTTCTTTGAACAGATTCCGTGATGAGCTTATGTATGAGAGTGTATGAGAACATACGTCCTAGGTCCATGGGAAGCTTGGGAACACAGTTCGCATGGCCCTTCTGGACTTGGCATGGCTCTGTATTGTCAAGGTGCAACAGAAGAGGTGAAAGACGGGAACCTAACATAGCTTAGAAACAGGTAAGCAGAGATGAGCTCATAAAGCAGAGTGCTGTTGCAAAGCCCAGACAGCGAGATAAATTCTGCTTCAGTGGGAACTAGTAAGTAGTAAAGAAGAAAGGTGGGCATGGAGTGAGGCATGCAGGATACTGAGGTCGTGTGGAGTAGGAAATACATTTTCTAAGGATTAGAAAAAAGTGGTTGTAGGATTTGAGAGGGAAAAGAACAAATATAGCATCTGCTATCTGCAGGCTGGAAAAATGGCTTGTGTAAGTAGCAATTCCGCACATGGAATGCATTGTAGTAAAGTAATCTATGGTAGAAACAGTGCAAATATGAAACATGCTAAGAATAAAGCTAGAATTTATGGGT
>PVKA01026591.1:0-31524 GCA_004027165.1 Ctenomys sociabilis | reverse complement strand
TACATTGCAAACTGTTTTCATAACGTTTTGGTATTGTACAAGGTGCATACATGATATTATATTTACAGGTTTTTATATAGCTGAATTATATCAAAGATTCAATAATTATTTACCTAGTGGATGACCATAGCACTAAAAGCCGACATAATATCCTGTCCAACCACCATTAGTGCAGATCTTGCCTCTCATAGAATTACGTAGAAGTACAGCGTTATCTCTCCCAACTGTACTGTCTATACACACACACATGATGATTTTTTCTTTCTACAACCCTTCCTTTGTCTACACCTGTCAAAAGTGGGCACTCCATTGACTTTCTTTTTTTTTTTTTTTTTTTTTTTTTGGTGGAACCGGGGATTGAACTCAGGCCCTTGCGTTTGCCAGGAAAGTGTTTATTCCACTGAGCCATCTCCCCAGTGCCTTTCTGTGAGTCTCTTAACAAGGTGTGAACAAAAACTACAATGCTCGCTTCTAGCAAGTGCCATCCATCGGAAAGGCAGGCTGCTAATAACATTGCAGTGTGTCCTTGTACATCCTATTTGCCTGATCTGCCACTGTGTAACTTCTGGCTGTTCTCCAAAGGCAAAAAGGCTGTGAAGGATAACATTATTGAATTGACTTAGGGCATAGAACAAGCTAGAACAGTTCAACTAAAGACACTAGAGATTCTCAGAAATTTTCTGACAGTGGCAAGAATGATGTGATAAGTATATTGGAAGCAAGGAGGAAGCAGTATTTTTAGGGGAGTTAATGGCAATGTGTCTTTTACTGTAATAATTTTTTGAAAATTTAAACATCCTCTGTATTTTGAGATCACATTTTGTACACATTAAGCAGGTCTCCTGCTGATTCTGAAGCTCATAGCAGATACCCACACCTGAAAAACTAAAATTAGAAGAAGCCATAATATCTCTGTCAAAATGAAATCCTCCTGGATCTTGGTGGAGGATTAACCCACCATCAGAGAAGCAATGAAGCATAACATTTGGTCAGATTTAAGGCAGAGTCTTTCTTGGTACAGTTTGTATCAGAAGCATAAGGTCTGTGTCTGGCTTTCTTGATGCTATTCAGTTGACAGCCAGTGAAAACTGGCTCTGGGAGAAAGATTCAGAATGATGCCCTTGCACTGTGTTCAGGAAGAGCCACAGAGTGTTGCAAGCCACTTAAGGTGATGAACTGACTTGGAGGGAGGGAAGGCTGAAAGGGAACCAAATTGTGCTTAGTGGAACTCAGCTGTGGAGACGTGAATGGATGTGTTGCCCTAGAATACTTTTCACTCAAAATAGAGTACATGTAAAATATTGAAATATCATTTGAATATTTTTTCCAAAATATGTAATAAAAACCAATCACAAGTGCACAAGCACATATCTAGAATGACGTTGCAGCACATACCCCACTGTTCTTTTTTCAGAAGTCTCTGCTGATACATGCCACAGCTTTCTACTAAAGCGTATGGAGCCTGTTGAGGACTTTCTACAAACACCAATGCATGGACAGACTCAACGTACTCACAGGGCAAGGAAGAACTGTGCAGAGCACCCCTGGGAGCAGTCCACAGTTGATGAGAAGCTAGAGTTAGTGGATTAATGCTTGGTGTATTCATCTCCCAAATGGGACTTCTCTGCAGTATATTCTGGACAGACCCCAAGAAGGTGCTAGTGGGGGTGTGTTCTCTTGGTCATCTTCCCTTCCCAGGCTCTCTCCCCAATTTCCCTTTGGGGTCTCTTAGGATCAACAATCACCTTGCAACTAAACTATCTGCATGTGAATCCTGTATCAAAATCTGCAACTAGTGCAAGCCAGTTGTTCACAGAAGCTTTGCATAAAACCTCAGGAAGAAAAAAGGTGTGTCTGTCATGGTATATCCATAGGACAGAATTCTATACAATCACAGAGTTGGAAGAAATTTGAAGAATAAGAAGGAAAATACAATACTAATTATGTCACAACACAATAACAGCATGCACTATGCTTATCATGTATATAGTACATAAAAACCTAGAAACTGTATAGGAATGTTGAACTGATAATAACAACTCTGTTGGCATAACAAATTGGCTATTAAAGAGTACTCAACCCTGGTATGTAAATTTGCCTTTTTTATATGTGAATATATTCATCCACTATTGTAAAATTATTATCATAGCAATTAGAGGTATGTATAATCCCTAACATTGATATGAATGGCATTATTTCTGGATGCTCCTATAGAATGGCTTCTTTACAGCCTAAGATTCCAACCATAAAAGATAAGCAAATGAATTATGCTATGTTCAGAGACTAAGAAACCATACAACTAACATACACCCAACAGCAATTGTTAAGAAAGAAATGTTGATGTAGGGGTGAAAAAAGCAGGGCCTAGATATAAAAGAGAGGGAACCATGGTTCCTGATGTCCTGAAGTTTAGTCTCTTGAAAGAAAACCTTGGATCACAATGCAGTATCCAGTGTCTATGCAATATAAGGTATGCATAAGCTAAATGAAGATAGACACGATCAATCTTTAGAAAATAGAAGCTACTGAACAAAAGATGCAATAGTATATCCTTTCTATGAAAGGAAAATTTATCATGTACTTATGTATTGGTAAGAAGATAGGAAGTTACATAATGAAATGGTAGCAGTAAGAACTGCTGAATAGTGAGATTTATTAAAAATAATTAAGATTAAATATCTCCAAAGAATGAGAATTATTGTTTATTTTTGTGATTTTAATGTTTCTTTTTGGTATAAGTATTGACATCTCTGTAGATAAACAACTTAGAGTTCTGGAAATATAACTACCTGCACTTGCCAGAGCCCATTCTCTGGCTATGTGCTGTGGATCAACTGTGAGCAGAAAGGCCAGGTTCCTGGCCTCAGAGAGCTGACTCTTCAAGAAAAAATAGGTTAGGCAAAGTGTGGGGCAAATTATTACACTGATAATAGAAATTTTCCCACTGATTATGCTGAAATTAGCATCTCTCAACTTTAGCTAATAATTCTTTTGACACAAAACCTTGATTTCAAAAGGTTTTTGATGATGTCTCAGTTTTTCCAATTTTCTTCTTACCTATCAGCCTCTTAAAGTGATTCATTTTATTTATTTACCTATTTATTTGTTTATTTGGTGCCAGTGATCAAACTTGAGACCTTTGTGCTTGCTAGGCAGGCACTTATGATGCTGAACTATCTCCCCAGCTCAAAGCAACTCATCAAATAAACACAAGGAAGGTATTTAAGTCTAGGTGACCTATTGTTTTATATATGACCAATGTTCTCGATAAAATAAGATAGAGTACTCACAAGAGCACATCAGCTAAAAGCTCTGTAGGCAATTCAGCCTTGCTTCAGAATTTCCTTATGCTTCTTTCTGTGAACTGTTAATGGTGCGATCAGTTGAAAATCATGTATAATACAATAATTCAAATAACATCAGAGTTTTATGCAATTATGTGCAAACATACTTTGTGGTTTTCTTTGTCTTTGTTTTCCTCATTCTTTGTGTCAGAGAGAAAGACTATACAGTTTTCTCTGGATTGCCTTCCCATTTGCCCAGAATAGCAGACGGAGAGAATGTATTTTCTTCCTGTGTTGTTCTGTCTTGCCATAACAGGCTTAAAAAGGATTTGTTTAAACCATGCCTTCAGAGCAGTAAAATATATCTTGCCAAAGTCTTTCTCTTTCCACCTTGCCTCTATGTTGATCCACAGCACATAGAATGATGTTTCTAAAATGCAAATCTTTCCATGTCTCTTCTCTGCCAAAAAGTATTTAAAAGAACCCCTTCCACCTACCAAAGGAAAAGATTAAAATATTTACAGGCTGAATATTTTTCCACTAAAACTGAAAATAGTTTCACTGAATGCCATGCATGAAGTGCATTTCTTCCAAAACAGATTACCTCCTTTATTGAGTAGAAGAATATCATTGGGAAAAAAACTGAAACTGCAGTTTTGACATAAAATGTTAATATCTAGACATTTTTTGAAAACCAGCAGAAAGGGGGAGTTCTTTCAATCTTTTAAACTAAACTACACCATAGGCCTGGGGAGAGTCATGAGCCCTGTGGCCTGTGAGTTCCCCATCATGGGCTCGCAAGGCAGAAGCATAAATTCCTGTGCATGATCATAAGTTCAGGTGAATCTTGGCCTCACCCTTTGGTGTCATCTCCAGATCAAACTCCTCTCTGTGTCACCCTCCAGCAATTCTGCACTACTCAGACTCCTCCAAACACATTGTGCTTGTTTGTGTTGCAGTAGTCTTTGCTTTGTTCTTTTTCTTCCTGGCACTTTTTTCCACCCTTTCTGCCTAGAAAACTAAAATTTGTTCTATACAACATGGCATTATTGTTCCTATTTCTCTTGGTCCTTCCTGGCCTTCTTTGGTTGTGTCTTTGAAGAAAAAAAATCATAATTATTAGTAATCACTGCAATCACCATGCTGCATCTAGCCACCACATATCTCCCTGCTCCAATACACCATAGTCATTCAGGAGCAATTCTTGCATTAGTTCCTGCATTAGCTCCTGCTTCATGATCCAGCAAATAAAAGGCATTAGATAATATTCAGTAAGTCAGTACTTGCACCCATGGAAAAGTAAGTTAATATTGTCAACGTGCTAGGAAATACTGTTGCTCTTCAGATTGCCACAGACTAGGATCTGTTTATTTGAAGAAATGGTTGTATTATAAATTTTCTTGGCTCTTGGGAATAATACTGACAAAGATAGTGTAGGAACTACCGTTGAAGCCAATATCTGCTTGGGGATCTGCAGAGTAGCCTTTATGCTATAACACTGTCTAAGAAGAAAAAAAACAAACAAACAAAGATTTAGAGCAGGACAGATAGATGAGTAGGAGAGGAGGTAGTTCATCTTACACATAATTGTGCAACCAGCCTGAGACAGAGATTTACCCATGCCTGTCTGAACAGCACCCATAATGAAACATGACACATTCAAGAATTGGTGGAATCATTGGCAGTTTTAACCAATTCAAAATATAGCAAATGAGAATGAAGAAAGGAAACAGGTTTTCTGACCTTACACAAAGCATATGCAATGTTGAATCAGTTTACAAAAGATACCACTAAATCTTTTTTCTACTTTATTCACTATTTCTAAATTTACTTTAAAATAAACTCATGTTTGATGAACTGTCCTAGTAGTTCTGACAAACTGATACAACCACTCCCATTATCACAATCTGTAGTATTTCCCTCAACCCCTTAAATTTCTTTGTGTGGCCCTTTTCAGTCTCAACCATAGACCTTGGGACAACACTGATAAGTTTACTATCCCAGAAGTTTTATCTTTCCCAGAATGCTGCATAAATGACCCATGTGGGATGAGGGCATGGAGTTGGCTTCTTTCAATTAGACAGTTAGGTTGACTCCACCATGCTGCTGCTTGTTTGCTCCATTTTATTACTATTCCATTGGGTGATCGAACCACAGGTTGTGCATCTACTTGCCCATTACTGGACATTCAGAGTGATTTTAGCTCTAAGTGATTGTGAATAGAGTATACATAAATATTCATGAATAGACTTTTTGTGAATGTAAATTCCATTTCTCCTGGGAAATACCTAGCACTAGGAATGCTGAGTCATACAATAAGTATACATTTAATGTGGTAAGAAAATGCGAAACTGTTAATGACTAACTGTGTCAGTTTTGTTCACAGAAGATTGCTTAACACTCTACAGCAACACTCTTTGCAGGTTTTGGCCTTGTCAGGGATCTATCTTTTGGACTTCTGCCATTCTAGTCAGAGGGTCTACAAGTGGGGCTCTTAGAAATAGAGGGTGGGGTTTTAAATGGATAAATAAGAATATGCGTCACACCACAAAATAAGCTTACATGACTGATATATTTAAAAATAAAGACATTCTTTTCTCAGATATTCACTTAGTAAAAGGAATAAACTGAAAATAGATAGTCTTGAGTTTCAGAGGGCAAAATTATGCTTATTGGTGAAAGTAAGTTTGTACTAAGTGAAAAAATACTTCAACATTGAGTTATGAAAAAAAATCAGATTAGTAAGAGCACTATCAGAACTGGACCACATATGTCTGCAGTTAAATCTCAACGCAGACCACAAAGCAAAAGGTAATATGGCTTCCTAAAATCTACCCATGATAAGGCAAGATGTAAGAAATGAATTATGATTAACATCAGGAATGGTAAAAATCTATCCTCCCAACAACTTTATCTATGTTGGATGGTTAACTGAGAAGCATAATCATCAGGTAGAAATTAGGAGGAGTTTGAACCAATCTTAAGATGCCTCTCAGCTCAACACCACTGGTTGTGTAAGCAATAATGGATAGAGGGCTGGGGAGTTCAATTCCCGGTTCAGCAAAAAAGAAAAAGAGTAGATAATCAGCCTGTTTGCAATGTGAAATTTTTAAAATATCCACCTTCTGTTATTAGACATTTGCTAGTCCACTAAATTAGTTCAGAATTCACCCCGGAATTTTGGTCCTCACCAAGGCGTAAGTGTTTCCATTCTTACTCTCCTATAACATACAGTCTGGATAGGAGAAGGAGTTCCTTAGACCCCCACATCGTGGAATAGAAAGTGTGTCTAAAGGGCACAAAAGATAGTGATGTCTTCATTGTCAATTCAGAGGAAGACAAATAGTGGAAGCAAAAAGCATCTGCTGCAATAGTGTCAGTAATAGTAGGGTCCATTCAAGATAACATCTGAGCACGGAGCCCACATCCAGGAAGTTTGGGTCAAACTTCTCTCGCTACCTCAAAGGCATCTGACATTGTCAAGAAAGTTGTGAATGCATTGCCATCTCCTCTGAAGTAAAATTAAGTTGACTGTAGAAGTATCATATAAGTTTACTTTGAGGATTAAATATAATTTATGCAGACAAAGGTGCTAGAACAGTGCCTTAAATATGAGTGTTGCATATTAGTTGTTGCTACTGTCAAGTTTGTTATAATTAGTATTATCATATGTGAAATTAAGGAAGTATTTCAGAGAATCTGCACATTTTTTTCTTGCTAATATCGTATGTAGAGAGCAGCTGAAGCTGAAACTTGGTCATATGAGTTGGGGCAATACAAGGCCAAAATGCCAGAAAAACATCTTGCCTGAGACAATTCTAGTCATTGGTCACTATTCAACCCTGTGTCTTGTGATATATAAAATTAGCACAAATAAAGTCTCTGTAGTTCTTGGGCATTTTTTCTTCTCTCTTCTGGAGGGAGGGTTCCACCTGACCTTCACTTTCATCTCTTAACTGTTTTTTTAGAATTTCTCACTGTTTTACCCCAGGACCATCCAGAACCATGTGGATCATAGCAATCCCATATCTTTTATTCCCTATAAGGTACTAGTTTTGGGTTGATTTGTAAATTAATTGCAAGGTCTTGATCTCTATAGGTAGTGAGGGGCTAGTAAATAGGCAGTGACATTCTTAAGAAAAACACTAGTCTCTTGGGCTTGTAGGTCACATAAATAATTCATTTCACAAGAAGAGTGCTTGCTCCTGACTATGTACTTTGACTTCTTTTTCTTTAGTGTGATCAAGTTCTGTTTTATTTTATGGTGATGCTCTGTCCTACCTGTACTTATTCCAAGCAAACTGACCTGAAAGTACACCAAACTCTGAACTGAAAGGGGATACTGTATAGAAAATTCAACGATAATGTCTATTTGTTCATCATATTTAACCCAAGGGAGATTATAAATTGTACTTTCAGCATTTAAGAGCTGACAAAGTTATCTGCAATAAAGATTTTTTTCATATCCAAACATATAATCTATTTCCATTTTCCAGGGATAAATGCCTACTTCCTAAAAGTGCTTTATGTGCTAATATTTTCACTCTGAACATTTATTAAAATGTAAGCATCGAATATTGACTTAATTCCACAATTCATTGATTTATACCTTCATGACATGTTGGTTAATATGTACATAAAATACTGTTAATCCAAGGGGGTTCTGAAATTGAATGAAGAATGTTTTTGTTATAAAACAAATACCTAAAGCTGGGAACTACAAGAACAGTCAGGAGGCTGAGACAGAATGATCACTGAGAGTTCAAGGCCAGCCTAAACTTCATATTCAGAAATTGTCTTAAATGAAAGATGGAGAGAGAGAAGCACACACAAATATGCACACATGCATGTACAGAGAGAGAGAGAGAGAGAGAGAGAGAGAGAGAGAGAGAAGGGGAGAGAGAGATTTAACATGACATGTGAAATAAATGTCATTAGGGGTTAAATTTCTTTATTCTGAATGCCTTTTAAAAACGAAATAAATAAATAAAGAAAAATAAAACCCCCAGTAACCCAAGGCTACTCAAAGAACGAAAGCAAAAGGAAAGATTTGAGGAGGATTGTTCCAGATATGTTAGGTGCTGAAAGCCAAAGTAGAGGTCCCATGTGAGTGCAGAGGTGAAGGTTGAAACAGCTAAGTCAGTTGGTGCATAAAGAGGAGGAAACGAAACTCTGACACAGAAAACCATTGAGTTTCCACCTCCCTGGACAGAACAACAACTAGGTCAATGGAAAAAATGTAGAAAATTACAAGAGATGTTACCTGTGTTCATTGAAAATTGAAGGCAATTTAGCTACTTTTGTATTATTGTAAAAGTGTTTCACAACTGAGCATTACTTTCTCAAATGGCCGTTAAGTATATACATTTTCCATTGACCGTGCAGAAATAAATGGTCTTTCCTCTGACTTAATTTTGAAAGACCTGAAGGAATATTAGAGTTAGCACAGGGTAGGACAGGAATGGAGAACTGGAAGGCTTGAGAAAAGCAATAAGGGTAACCAAGAGGAAAGGGAAAGGCGAGAAGAGTGACTGGTGTACTCACAAGGCCTTTAGCCTCCGTGTTAATGAACCTTTCCACAGATTCAAGTAAACCCAAATTTAAAGTTCTCAAAGAAAAAACAATAAAAAATCATACCAAGTATAAGTTTTAAAATACAGGTCAACAACTATCTATGTAGTATTAAGAATTATGAGTTATATAGAGATGATTTAAAGTAAACAAGAGGATTTGCACAAGTTACACGCAAATACTGTGCCATTTTATGTGAGGGATTTGAATGTCCACAAATTTGGGTATCCACAGGGACCCTGAGGGTATTCCCTCTCATACAGCAAGGGTCAACTATACTGATATTCCTTAGGGTTCTTGAGCACATAAGGCTTGAGGAAAATCCTTTCATCTTGCTGGGCAGACTGATGGGAAGGTTAAGATAAAGAGGAAGAAGTTGCTCTACTTAAGAAATGGCTTGCCAGGGAGATTGCTCATTAGAATAAGTGCTTGCCTGGCAAGCACAGGGTCCTGAGTTCAGTCTCCAGTAATGCAAACAAAAAAAAAAGGACAGAAAGAAAGAAATGGCTTAGGCTTCCTCCTAAGCAAAAAAGAGACTCTGTAAGGGAAGAAACAGTCAAAGAGAAGGACGAATGAGCAGGAAGGGAAGAAGGTAGCTAGCAAACCAGGGTTTGGAGTATGGGCGAACATCGATGGTATATGGTCAAGGCCTAGAACGGTGGGACTGCATTATGGATAGTGAAATTATAGTCAGTGTTTGCTCCATGTGATAAGTTATGAGGACCTGCTACCTATTCAGCACTGCCAGTGAAGCATCCTTTTCCCCTGCATGTTTTTTCCTTTCGGCTGATGTTTAAGTGTGTCAGTAGAATGAAATGACTGTGTAGGTCTTTGGGTTTAATTTTATTTACTTACTGTGCTACTGAGGATCAAATTCGAAGCCTTCACATTGAATTATATCTCTAGCCATTTTTATTGTTTTTACTTTTTGTTTTTGTTTTAAGATAGGATCTTGTTATGTTGCCTATGCTGGGCTTGAACTTGCAAGCCTCCTGCTTCAGTCTTCCAGAGTAGGCACCTGCCACCAGGCCTGGCTCATGGCATGAGATTTTCTTGAAAACTAGATGCCCAGAATTTATCTGGCACATAGCATAGTAGCAAGAAGGTATAAGGTATGAAGGATTGAAACAAGAGTGGACTAAATTTGCTGATAATTGATTATTGCAAGATCTTTTCTTGTGCATTCTTCATATGTTAGCACTTGCTAACATAGAAGGATGTTTGCCTACCATGGAAAGCAGGATAACTAAAAAAGCATGGCTCTCATACAGATCAAATAAGCTTTCTGGTTTTTCTGCAGAGATAATACTGCCTAAATCTAAAACCGGCTCAGAGAATATGAAAGCGCAAGGGGTGATGCTTGGGAGTAAATATAAGAAAAAAACCTTACAGAAGAGAAAGTTACCAAGACTCAAATTTCAGCATATCCTATAAGCAAACATGTAAATAAACTCTGGGACTTAGAGAAGGAAAATCTATAAGAAGATTCAAATAAGTATAATTTAAAGCTTAAGTATAAAAACTGCATCGCCTTGATGCTGGCTTGGTTTATATTAATAGGACAGGACTTAAGCAGTATGTATAAGAACTGAAAACAGAAGCCACAAGAAAGATAATAGAAAACACACATCCTAGAGTCTAACGTTTTGACATAAACAGCATAGCTTTATGCTATTTGGGATGTATGTTTACATCATAAAGCCTGAAATTCTTTTAACAGAACCAATGAGATTGCTGGTCTACCTTATTTCTCATCTTTCTTTATTACTGGTACCTTCTGTGTGAGGCTTGGGTTTTGATGGCCAGCCTGCCACATAAGGACAACTCAGGAAATGGAAATGACCATTTCATAGTTTTTCAGGGCTACTTCTTTGCTCTTACCACCAAACAATAGTCTTTCCTGAATTTGTTTAGGTTAGCATCATTATTCCCTTTTATTCCTTGTATCTTTATTCAGCCTGCTACTGATTATCTTAAATTTCTAAGTACTGCCCACTGTTTCTTAAGAGTTTGACGTTAAAGTCTTTTTTTCATCAGCTCCTCTGGTACCATGACCATCAGCACAGCTGCCCACAGAAATGTTCACAGAATGAAAGGAAAACTTAGGTGGGACAGAAAATTGGTCACAGGACAACCCACAAGGCAATTATTTTAACATTAGCCTGTCAATGTAGATAATTCCAGGCCCAGTCTATAATGAATGTTTAACCCTTTCCAATAATGATTATATTAAAGTATTCCCAACCGACAACTATATGTTTAGGGTCAACTAAGGAATTGTTTTTTTTTTTTCTGAAAAAAGTACTGAGAATTGATTGTGCATAAGAAATTCTGAGTTGAGGTAGGAAACAATTCCAAAGTTTGGAACAGATACACACCTGCCAAATAGGAGCAATGTATCCAGATGTCTGAGCATCTCATAACCCACAATATTGTCTTTTTTGGCACAATTCTTTCTGATATTGAAGCTAAGCACCTATAATTCTTGTAATGTGCTATAGGAGGTGATTTGTGGTCTCTTTAATGCCATTAAAAAGGGACATTCTTTCTCTTCTTATAAGAAGGATACATTTCAGCCTAGGATAGCTATTAGGAGAAAACAATCAGCATCTTATTTGGGAAATCTCTCAGGCAAAATGCACAATATAAAAGATATATAGCTTAAGACATCATTAAATGTGTGCTGGTCAAAACTTGTTTTATCTTTATAGCTTTTTACTGATAAGACTTTACTGTTTGCCATTATTAATAATGCTATTTTATGTCCAGTTAGATCTACTCTCTTGACATTTTAAGTATATTCTCTTATTTCTTCACCTCACAAAACATCAAGTTAACGTTCTGAAGAGAAGTTAATTAGGATCTTGGAAGGGCGCACTCAGCTCGCGCTTCACGGAAGGCTGGTGTCCAAGTTGCACTGAGGCTCAGACCACGCAGCCAGCAAGCGCTTGAGCCAGGACGAGTCAGACTGGGAAACAGAGGCTCAACTTTTTAATTCATGGAATTTAAATTTCAAAAGTGAACTTGACTTCCTTTCTGGAAAACATTCTAATTTGGTTGGAACAGCTCAAAAGTGTGAACTGATTTTTTTCAACTATAAATTTTATAAAATCTAAATGCAGATCGAATATTTTTGATCAAAGTAGAGTGTTTGAATTATGATGACTGTCAGTATAAAATACAGAAGTGGTAGAATGACTTAGTAGAAGTGAAAATAAAGTAAAAGACCTCATTAATAATTCTTTTGATTGCACATACATTTTGAGTCAGTTCAATACCTCAAAAATGTGTCAAGATCACATAATATTAATATTAATCATCGGAACATATGAACATTAACTTACACAGTAACTTGGGGAATACTTAAATGTATGCTAATTAGCCTTCTCATTGCTGGAACGCAACACCCAATACCCACAACCTAAAAGAAGAGAAGCTTAGCTTTCCGCACTTCAGCAGACTCTAGGGCAGAAACATCATGACAAAAGAATATGGCAGAGTGAAGTGGAAGTAGCTCCAAAGCATAAGGAGCAAGGGCTAGGGTGGCCAGGCGTCCGGTCCATTGTCCACCCACTTATGTTCAGAAGTAAACTTTACTAATCATCTAAGCAATTCCAAGTCCAATCAAGATGACTATTAAGCTTAACCAACACACTTAGCCAAGACAAACAAAAAGTGGTGAAAATGTTTGAGAGGAGATATTTATCTAGATTAGGTGGCCTTACCTCCAAGAAGAAATGTCCTTCATAAGAGTAAGACTAAGGGAAATTTGACAGGCAGAAGAGAAACAGACAGTGTAGCTGCAGAGATAAGAGCAATGCAGAGCCACATGAAGCGCTCCAGAAGCCAGAGGCCGGAGGACACAGACAAGGGATGGACTCTGCCCCTAGAGCCTTGGAGCATATAAGTTTCAACTGGCAACCTGATTTGGACCTTTGCTCCCCATGACACTAAGAAAATAAATTTCTGCTATATTAAGACACCCAATTTAGGCTAAATTGTTCCTATCAACCACAGGATATTTTTTAAAAATAATATTTTGGATATAGTGGGTTAAAATCACAATTTTTAATTTTGAAACTGGCTATTAAAAATTTATGAATTATATATGCTTCATATTATCTCCATTGCACCATTTTTCTCAAAAGTTAATTATTAAAAATCATTTATCTTTCAAATAATATTTTTCCTAGAATTTTTATCTCTTAGTTCACATACAT
This sequence comes from Ctenomys sociabilis, assembly GCA_004027165.1. Classification (NCBI taxonomy): domain Eukaryota; kingdom Metazoa; phylum Chordata; class Mammalia; order Rodentia; family Ctenomyidae; genus Ctenomys; species Ctenomys sociabilis. Next base: position 18,449 of record PVKA01026591.1, on the reverse strand, counting down.
AAAAAGAAACCTAAGCATCTTTTCAAATTCACAAATTAAAGAAATGTTAGTTTATTCTCATATTGCTTGAAACTTGTAAAATTCAATTAACGTTTAGAAATTCATCTATTAATTCTTAAGGATTTGTTTATTCATTCAAAAACATTAATGTGGGAATTATAGCCTATATGCTGAGTAAAAATATTGAAATTTTTGTTTCATATAAGGAGAAATAAAGGCTGAACCCTAACGAGACAGGAAGTAACAAGGGTACACGTGAAGTTCACACACGGGTCCAAACAGCGTGCTGTGGGAGCAGAGGCTGAGAAGTGACCGCACCACAGCATGTACGAAGGGGACCTAGGCACCTTCACTGAGAGCGAGCTCAGAGTGAGTCGGACGAGCGATGCAACTGCCAAACGGCCTGGTCCACGGGTAGGGACTTCTCTCAGTGGGTTGTTCACAGCTGCCAAAGGAGCTACTGGGATCATGAGCTATTTAAATAAACACCAGAGTTCCACAAGAAATAGTCCTTCGCTAGTCCATAGCTCAAGCATGCAGCAATCAATGTCCCGAAAAAGGGACAATGCATTGACTATGGTGGTTTAGTGCTGAAATGGCCCCAACCTCATCTGCTCGGGTTACGAATGTGCTATAGCTGACTTGCTGATAGAAGGAGGGGTCTGGTTCCAAAAGACTTCTCCCCTCTCAGTCCCTCCCTTCGCTCCACTTCCTGGCCCACATGAGGAGACCTGCCCTCTGGTCATCAGAGCCCTACACTCTCTCTGTCTGCTTTGGAGTTCAAATGGGAGACCCCTCCTCCATTCAGTCTCAAGTGTCAGGTACTTTGGGACAGCAGTGAGAAAAGTGACACGGACCCTGGCTCCCCACATATGAATGACTTCTTTGGAAGATAGCGTGAGCTGGCTCCATGCCTTGCCACAGGCTAAAATGGACTCTGTTATTTTTTTTTGTTACTGATTAATTGCTATCTTTTAGGTATATGTAATGATCATATTGATCATAAGGATTGTGAACGTATGCATAATCTAACTTAATTCTTGTATTTGCCATTTCCCTACTCTATCTTCAACTACTCTTCCCCTCATTTACAAAAGCTTTGTTTCATTTTTTTTTCCTTCCTCACTCAGTTTCTTTTCCCTTTCCCATTCCCCTTGTCCAGTTTCCCTTCTCATTTGAGCTTTGTCTTTTCATTTTGTAATATCTTGCATATATTTTGTTCCCTATTTACCTTTTCATTTCCTCACACCAAAGAAACGATGTGATATTTACACCATGTATATTCAATTTATTTCACTTAAAAAGGAGGGTGTCAAGGTGCATCCTTCACCTAGAAATATTAAGTTTATTCTTTTTTATGGCTCAGTAAGACTCCATTGTATAAAACCACCACATCTTTTTAAATCGTTTATCTATTCATGGGCATGTAGGCTGTTTCCAAGACTTAACTATTACTAACTATCCTGGGGCCGAGGAGATAGCTTAATAGAATAAACACTTGTCTGGCCAGCTCAGGGTCCTGAGTTCAATCCCTGGTACTGCAAAAAAAAAAAAAAAAAAAAAAAGAAAGAAAAAGAAAGAAAGAAAGTAAAAGAAAAATCCCACCATAAACATGAGTTTGCATATATCATGTGGTACAATTTTAGTTCTTTCAGAAAGATGCCAAGAAGTGGAACAGCTGTGTTGAATTCAACCACTATCTTTAGTATTTTGAAGAATCTCCACACTGAATTCCACAGTGGTTGCACCACTCTATAATTCCACCAACAGTGGAAAAGGGTTCCTTTTTTCTGTAACCCTGCCAGTATCTGTTATTGATTGATTTCCTATTAATTGCAGTTTTTTCTAGAGATAGAATCACAGTGCTGTTTTATTTTTTATTTTATTTTATTTTTATTTTTGTGGTACCAGGGATTGAACAGTTCTGTTTCAATTTGCAGCTCTTTGTTTTTTTGTGCAGGGTCTCACTACACAATGCAGATTCATAGTGATCCTCCTGTTTGCTGCCTCCCTAATGCTGGGATTATAGGCATGCACTACCACACATTGGTGGATTACCAAGAATGAACAATAACATTGAACATTTTTAAATATATTCAGGGTTTTTTTGGGTTTTTTTTTTTGACAGGGTCTCACTATGCAGCCCACATTCACAGTGATCCTCCTGCTTCCTGCCTCCCTAGGGCTGGGATTACAGGCGCGCGCCACCACGCCCGGACTCCATCGCCGGCTCAGCACACCCGAAGGCCTTTAAATTGGGAAATGTCTATTCATTTCAGATGAACATTTTTTAGATTGGGTCTTTAATTGTGAGTTGATTTCTTTTAGTTCATTATATATTGTAGCTACTAGTCATTTGTCTGAAGAACACCTGGGGAATAATTTTTCTCACATTGTGAATTGTCTCTTTACTCTGTTGGTGGTTTCTTTTGCTATGTAAAAGCTTTTTAGTTAAGATGAGAAGCCAGTTGATTCTTTAATGTCTCCTTTAAGGTTGGAGTTTTGTTCATAAAGTCTTTGCATACACTAATGTTTTTAAGAGTTCTATAATCTCTTCCAGAAGATTTGGTGTTTCTGTTTTAATCTTTGAATCTTTGATCCATTTTGATTTTAATTTAGTTCATGGTGAAAGACAAGGGTGTATTTTTATTCTTTGGCATGTAGAAAGATAATTTTTCCAGAATTGTTCATTAAAGAGACTCTATTATAATGACAGGGTTTGGCTCCTTTATCAGAAATAAGGTAGTTGAGTGTGTTTGGATGTCTATCTCTTTTAATCTGTTTCATTTATCCTCAGGTCTGTGCTGTTGTTTGCCAGTGTCATGTTGTTTTTAATTTCAGTAGCTCCATAGTGTACTTTCAAGTTAGAGATTGTGATGCTCTCTGTATTGCCTTTTTACCCAGAATTTCTTTTGTTATTCTAGTTTTCCTCTGGTTCAAATGAGTTCTTTAATACCTAAACCAGAAAAGGATCCAATCAAGAAAGAGTTATAGGCCAATCTCCCTAATGAATATTGATGCAAAACTCCTCAGTAGGATACTAGCAAACAGAATTGCACAAATTATCAAGCAGCTCATATACTATGACCATGTAGGATTTACCCTAAGGATGCAGGAATGGTTCAATATACACAAATACATAAATGTTACTCACCATATCAATAGAACCAAAGGCAAAACTCATAGTATCATCACAATAGATACAGAATATTCATTTCACATACATTCATGATAAAAATCTTTCAGGAAATTGGAATAGAAGGCCTTTATCTCAACATGCTAAAAGCTGTCTGTGACAAACCAGTAGCCAACATCATACTAATTGTCAAAAACTGAAATTTTTTACTCTATTTTTTAGGGTCTTTTGTGCATGGTTTCACTACGCAGCCCATACTCATAGTGATCCTCTTGATTTCTGTCTCCCTAGTTCTGGGATTACAGGTGCACATCACCACTCCTAGACTCCATCGCTGGCTCAGCATGCCCAGGGGGAGGGGTCGGTGTGGCACGCAGATTGAACCCTTGTCCCTGCACTTACCTAAGCAACCATTTAGTCCACTGGGCTATATTGCCAACCCTTCTATTTTTTAAATGTATTTAGTACAAGGTCTACAGGGTCTACAGGGTCTCACTATGTAGATCAGACTCACAGTCTGTTTTCAGCCTCTCAAGTACTGGAATTACAGGTGAGCCACCATGCCCAGTCTCAAATGCCCTTTCAGTGCCCCCTAGGGGCAGGGCTGGCACTGCATGCCAGGGATCAAACCCATGCCACTGAGCTCTATCTATGCTGGTGCTTTAGTTTGCTGAGTTATCTGCCTGGCCCTAACATTTCACTCTAAAATCAGGAAAAGGACAAGGATATTTACTCCTCACCTATTCAATATAGTTCTGGAAACATTAGCCAGAGAAATTAAACAAGAGAAAAGAATAAACATAAAAGATAAAGAAATTAAATTATCAATCTTTTGCAGATAACCTGATACTCTATATAGAAGACTCTGAAAATACCACCAAAAGACTTCTAGACTTAATCAAATTTAGTTGCACAACTGGATATAAAATCAACACTAAAAAAATCAATAGCATTCCTGTACACAAATAGAAAGTTCACAGATAGAGAAATTAGAGAAAAACACCTTTCATAATACCATTGAAAGAAATGAAATACTTAGGAATCAATCTAATAGAGGAGGTAAGTGATCTCTACATTGAAAACTACAGTACTCTCAAAATGAGATCAAAGAGGATATCAGAAAATGGAAAGAAAACCTTAAGCAAAGAAGCCCAGTTTGGGACTGGGCAGCAAAACCTTTGGCACAGAAATCCAGAAAGCTAAACAGGGAGCAGAACATCTAGCCAATGAGGCACAGCAGGTTCACTTCTATGGGCCACAGCAGGAAGAAGCCAACATAACAGCTGGTAGAGTTCGAGTTCAGTAGAACCCAACGCAGTGAGCTGAGGCATACTGCATCAATTAAGATGATCATGTGGTGTTTGGTTTTGGTTCAATTGATATAGCATACTACATTTATAGATTTGTGATATAGATTTGTGTATGTTGAGCTCTGTCCTTCACTGGCTATGTGCTGCTAAAAAATTACAGCTTCTCTTTCCTTACCTGAAAAAGTAGACAATAGAATTCTCTATGTTTGTAGTTTCCTATAGGAGTTAAATAGTGTAGATGTGAAAAAGTGAGTGTGCAGGAGTGTGCCTGTGCCTGTGCAAACAATTCTAGGAGACCACCATGATATATAACCTGTGTCAGACACAAACACTATTACATTGGTTGCTAAGGACATTTAAGTCTGAAATTCTTTCCTTTAGAAGTCCTCTGTGTTTAAAACTCAAATGAACTTGGCATTTGAACTTATTTTAAATAATTGGGAGAAAATGGATCTTTTGGGTGGAAATGATATTTGATAACACAATTGGCCATAAAAATCTGCCTAACGCATATCCTTTTTCATTTCCCTGCTTATTCATCTTGATGGGCCTACTGACCTAACCTTCATGTGGATTTGTCAGTGGATCAGCCCCTGTGTGCATTCCTAGGATCATTAGAGTCCTGCTAATTCAGGGGCCAGGATCAAACAAGAGCAAATTTGAACTTCTGCAAAAAGTTGATGGTTAGAAGGGAGGGAGACATGCATGATTAAATAAATTTAATGAGGAATAGAGGGAAAATTCTATATCTGGTAAAATCCCCAAATGTGTCATTTATTTATTTAGTCAAGTCATATTTATTGGGAGCCTTATATTTGCCCAATGATATATCAGTGATCAAAAATGATAGAATCTTTGCCCTTTTATCACTTAACATTCTAGTAGAGAAAGACAAGCAACAAATTAATAAATAAGTGCATTAAAATCAACAAACACTAATGAAGTAGAGCAGAATGAAGTGCAGATAAGTTCTGAGGGGAGGGTGGAATTAAAAAATCAATAAAGAAAAGCCAGAAGTATAGTTCAATGATAGCATCCTTAGCATACATGAGGCCATGGGTTTAATTCTCAGTAACACACACACACACACACACACAAACACACACACACACACACACACACACACACACACCAAAGAGGTCCATTGGATATCACACAGGTGATATTTGAAACTTAAAGGAGGTGAGAAAACGTATAAATATGTCACCTAGATATACATCTGAGGAATGTGTTGCAGTCAGAGTCAGAGGCAATGAACCCAGAGTGTTTGTCTTTGAAGAATTACAAAGGAGGTAGCTATACATAGAGGAGTGATCAAAGAAGATAGAGCGGAAGATACCACACTGAGAGTGAGTTCATGGCTGGGGTAGTGGGGCACACATTGTTTAGAGTCCAGTGTGAAGACTTTGGCTCTTAACTTGAGAGCAATATATACCCATTAAGGATTTTGGACCACCAAGGACACAAAGTCTGACTTACATTTTTAACATTGTGCCATCCATGTAGAGAGACTACAGGGAGTGAAGGTGAAAGCAAGACAGCACAGCCTGAATTACCCACTCATAAGAAACAACAGTTGGCTGTACCATGGTAACAGCTGTGGAGGTGGTAAGAAGTGAGAAGAGTCTGGGTACACTGTGGACTAAGGAGTAAATGCTGTAATGACAGAGTTAATGTGAACTCTAGAAAAAGAGAAAAGTTTGAGGCAGTTCCAAGACACAGGATGTGAGGAAGGGGAAAACTGGAGTTGCCATTCACTGGGAAGAAATGGAAGTGGTTTAGGTCAGGAGCAGATCAATATTATGATTGAAAGAGTTTTGTCTAAGTCAGACAACCAGGGAGTCAACAACCATCTAGCAGGAAATATTTTGAGACAGACTAAGTATCTTCTGAAAGTGGACAATAAAAAAACTTAGTTTAGATGGTTGTTAAGGTAATTTGCAACTATTTATTAATGCATATGATTTTAAAATACCTTAATGTCTGATTGTGTGTGTGTGTGTGTGTGTGTGTGTGCGTGCGTATGTTTGTGTGTGTGTTTGCATGAGCACATGTGTATAGGTAGGTTGCAAGGAGATAGCCTACAGAATCCAAAAATAATTGCTTCAGTCTTATTCCACCCCTGCAGGACAGGAAGTCAAATTCAACAAAACCTGATATGTAAACGTCGTTTTCATGCACTCTACAGAGGAAAATTGCACTCAGTAGTGATATTTGTGACACAGAGAATCCTTGGTGGATTGGACTTGTGCTCCTGTTCTTTCTCTTCTTCCTGTGCCCTCACAATAGTGAAATGGAGCCTTTCCAGCTCCACCTCTCAGTAATGACTTTTTTTTAAGGTAATAAGGAAAAATCCTGTTTGTAAAATAAGATCTGTCAGAAAGCCTGTGCTCCCTAAAACAACTTTGCTTCGGCTGAGGTCACTATGCATTATGAGACCACTTAATTAAAGGAAGGAGGAAAGGAATGATGTTACTGTGTTCCTAGGGTATGAAAGTAACTCATTTAGCACCTAAAATTGCAATGCACTCTGCTATCACTGTTTTCCTAGCTTCATTAATTCTTTTCCTCCAAAGTCAGCATCCATCCATACAAGTCTTTGTATCCTGCTGTCATCAAAGCATTTACATGCATTAATCCATGACAACTGGGTGCATTTGATCCATAACTGATTTCTCTGCCTGCCAACTAGGCAATACAGTTCTCAAAATAAAAAGAAGAAATACCCAGGACAGCAGAAAAATATCATCTACTTACTAAGTATGTGCTATACAGTTCTACATAAAGTAAGTAGCAGCACCCTAGATAGCGCAGTGTCGGACAGTTTGACCTTTCATTACCAAGTGGGAGAACTGTGGCAATCAGGTCACAGATTAGACTCACAAAAATAAGAAAGTGAGGAAAGGACAGGGGAGAAAATGAGCGAAAGTATTCAGCATTGGCTATTGGAAAGAGTCTCACTGTAGAAAAAGATAGGAGAGCACACAGCTCCAATAGTTTGCATCACATTCAATCAAAGGAGAAGTTGGGCCATGTGTATCAATTTATTCAAAAGCTACATATATAAATACAAAGCAGAACTGGCCTAGGTTTTAGATAAAGCATACAGGTACACATAACACTACAGGCAAAGAACATAAATGGTACACTGGGATGAATCCTGTAGACACTTAGGCACCACTGTTTTTATCAGTATATACCTTAGTTGCTTCATTTACATATTTTTGTGTCTTTTGTGCCTTGCATTTAATGACTGGATTATCCCCTCCTTTAGTCTATCATTTTTCTTTCTTTATAGAGAAGTAACTGAAGTTTCTGCAACCTCCCCCAAATATAGAAATAAATCAAGATATCAGAATTTGGGTATCCCAGCTGGATATTGTGGCAGAGAAAATATCATTTGCTATCCACTAAGTCATATTATAGCCACGCTGAAAATTGTATACCAAATATTTCTTATTGCCTCCCTCCTGAGAACATGGAAAATTGTATACCAAGCCTTTCTGTCAGTGAGACCAATATGGTGGTCTAGCCAGTGAGTTGTAAGCAGAAGTGACTTGGTTATTTTCAGATTGCAGCATCCAACCCCAGCAAGAGGACAGTAGCCTTAACAGGAAATATGCTTGTGTTCTTTAGCCTTTGAGACTGGGGGCGATCTTCACCATGGCCTCTCCTGTCTTGACATACACTTATTTCTTCCTAATACTGTTCTCCCCCCCCCCCCCACTAAAAGAGGTGATGCTTGCAGAGGCAGAGATTTTGTGTGGTAGCTGTTAGAAAGCAGGGAATCTGGAGCTAAACGTCCCTAGTTCAAATCCCTAGCTGCAATATTTTCTGCTATCACTGTTTTCCTAGCTTCATTAATTTTTCCCCCCAAGTAAGCATCCACCCATACAACCTTTTGTCTCCTACTGTCTTCAAAGTATTTGCATACATTAATCCATGACCACTGGTGCATTTGATCCATAACTTATTTTTCTGCCTGCCAATCAGGAGATACATTTCTTGAAATTAAAAGAAGAAATACCCATGATAATGGAAAACCATCACCTACTTACTAAGTCTATGCCATAAAATTCCATGTTGGGCAAATTACTTAAACCCCTTGAATCATAAGGCCCTCACTGATAAAAATGAGATTAACCACCTTATAGTAGTAAGTGCAGAGATTGAAGGAGCAATATAGAATGCTTAACACAATGCTAGGAACACAGTAAATACAAGATAGCTAAGATAATTGTACTATTAATTTCTCTTATTTCATTGAAAGGAACAGTTAATATTTATGTTGTTTGACCAATCTTACATGTCTATATCTGGTAATCTGAGTAACTATTTTGAAAGTAATGATATGTAATATAACTACTTCTAATTTCTTCACATCTTGTTTTGAAATTCTATCACTTGTATTGTTTTTTAAGTTATTCTTTTTAAAATATAGGGGCAGAGGAGATAGCTCATTAGAATAAGGGCTTGCCTGGCAAGCACAAGGGCCTGAGTTCAATCCCCAGCTCTGCCAAAAAAATTAAATTAAATTAAATTTAATTTAATTTAAATATATGTGTGTGTGTGTATGTGTGTAATAAAATATTTTTTCTCCCAAAGTCAGCTTCTATCTACCTCCTGCTGTCTTTGAAGCCTGTATATGCAATTTTCCACAACACAGAAATGTCTTTCCTGAATCTTCTGAGTATTCTAATGTACCTTATGTTCTGGCTCTTGACCAAGAGGAATTATATATCTTTATGGAGAATTCTTATTTTGACTGAACGCGATAGTTTACTTTTAATACAGTCCACTTTTACTTTTTCTGGCGCTATGTGAAGCACTGTTTTTTCATGGAATCCTTGGCTCAAATCTTAGACACTTCTCCCACAACCCATAGAAAGGGTGAATGAATGGCCTTGTAGTTCTCCAAGGGTTATAACAGGAAGAAGGGATGTCTGCCTTTTATTGGTGTAACACCAAATATAAGATTACAAATACTATGGAAGGCTTCCACTTCCAAATGTTCTATTATGATGACAACTTCCTTGCATTAGCATTTTTCTATTGCTTTCATTTGATGAATAAACTGTAGCTAGTGGAAAGAACTTTACACCAGATCTTATTCACATAGTCAAGTACATCAGTAGGGCTTTCTGCTTACAATAATAATAAACTACTTTTACTTGTTTTTAACAATCTAATTAAAAACAATTAACTGTAACTTGTTTTAGCAACCTATTAATGTCAGGAATGAATGTAAACAGATTCATGAAAAGATTATAATGAATGAATCCTTTACACTACTGTAAAATTACTCAGATGTTCTCCTTGCCAGAAGTACTTAAGAGCATTTTTGAAGTATGGTAACGAAGACAGTATAAAAGACATAATAAAGTTTTATCAAAGAAGTCAGCAGGGCTTCTGGAGAGCTTTTGACCACTTTAGTAGTGAGTTAGTGCCTGTTGGGTCCAGTTCTTAGGAAACTCTGAAATATTAATTGCAAATTTATCATCATCTTATAATACCTTTAATCCACATTTTTAACTGTACAGGTTACTTTCTTATGCTAGATCACAATCTCTAGCCTTGCAAAATAGAAAAAACAGACCACCGAAACCTTTTAACTTTTTTCACTCTCTTAAGATCAAAACATTAGACATCATTTCATATAGGAATTCTTAAGATATGAAGATACTATTTTTTATTTGGAATATAAAATGTGTAAGATTTAGCTGAAAAACATAGATAGCATGCTCAGATGACTGGCCTGGACCCTGAAACACCATTGTATTATTAGCAGATCACTGGGTATATCCTTTTACTATTTGGGTCCTATAACAACTGAATGTGTTTTAAATTTTTTTGAAAAAATTAAAAAGAAGAGCCATCCAAATATCTCAGTGGATTAAAGGGCCAGGGATTCCATACCTGGGCCTGTGATGTTGGCCCCGCCCCCCAGGCATGTTGAGATAGCAATTAAGACTGGGTGTGATAGCACATGCCTGTAATCCCAGCTCTTCCAAGGCTGTGAAAAGCAGATCACTACAAGTCTGATCTAGTAGTGAGATCCTGAACACCCTACAAACCCTTCTCTAAAATACCCTCCCCCCCCAAAAAAAAAAAAAAAAAATATATATATATATATATATATATATATATATATATATATATAAAGGAATAGGCTAGATGTACAGCACAGTGATAAAGTATGTGTTTGGCAAGTGGAAGTCCCTGCATTCAATCCCAAGCATTTGAAAAATTAATACAAAGAAATAAAAATACTTGAGGAAGTACAGCTATATAAAAGTTTGTGTTATTTTAACAATGTTACAATTGAATCATATTCTCATCTAAATGTCAGAAAACATCCAGGCAGATATTTATAGTTTCCATTTAATGAATTGTTGGGTAGTTCTTTCAAGTAATTAGGCAAAATTATTGACTATTTGACTTTACACATATACCACCAAATTTCTTGAATAGGACACCTTCAGTAACATGCTGTTGAAAGAGCACTGTAGATATAGAACTGTCCATATTGACTTAGAATGCACAGCCAACAATTATGTATCTCAGAACAGGGATTAAACACAAAACATTTTCTTGGACTAAGGATTTGAATTTTTATTATCAGAACACACAGATGTGAGTTCTAACTAAGGGAATAAGTTCAAGTTGTAAAATTTCTATATGCATCTATTTTATATAATAAAATATGTCTATAAGAATATTAAGCAATCTATCCTATCTTTGCTCATAAAATATCATGGTATTTTAATATGCTAAAATACCATGTACTGAACACTTATGGGATAATACAGAACACAGAGTTTACTTCTTACTCAAGGTTGCAAAGTAGGATTTTAAACAGAGACCACGAGCGAGATATTCAGAGTTACATTGACTTACACTAACAACAAAGAAGTATAATAATAATAAAGATGGGATATGAATTCCTGGCCTGTCTGATACACTTTGCTTTCCCTTTTCCTAATAATCCCTTAAGCCAGGTTACTGGAAGCAATGAGGCTGGGGTTGGGTAAAAGACCTACATTCAAATCAACCCTTAAAACTGATTCCCAATTATGTAATTACATGTTACTCTTATTGGATACTTGCTGTATTTTGGTAATCATCCTAAGAACTTACATTAGATTATTTCATCATCTAAATAATTATTTTTAAATGAATAGTGTGGGCAACTATACATTGAATTATATGAAAAGGTAGTCTAGATTAAGAATTGCTATCATGTCAAACCTAAACAATCAGGCCCATGTGTGGATAGCAGGTGCTGGATGATTGTGTTGAGCATGGTGGCTGTGATTGTTTTGGAATCATTCCTGTCTCCTTTAATAACTCAATGACTGGAGCATTAGAGTTAGAAGGATCAAGAGGTTGAATCTGGGTTCAGGTAGAACATGTCATGATTGATTAGCAATGTCTGCAATGGAAAGGATAGACTGTGTGTCATGAACTTGCCACCATGAGCCCTGGGGATATTTTTAGAACCAAGGAAGGTATTTATTTTCATGATGACAAGAATTGGAAAGGAAGATTTCTAGTCTGATTGTATAAGCAATTTCAACCTGTTATTGGGTTACAAGTCTAGCAAGTTTTATTTGAAAGACAGCAAATTCAATATTTTAGCAAAAAGCACTGCTGCAAATGATCAAATCACTTACCAGAAAGGTCAGCCCACTTTACAATATTCTGCATAATTTATAAAGTCTCAACATGATAAATGCCAAAAAATCTTATCAGAAAAGTTAAATTGTAGTTGGAGAGAATTCTTTTCCAGTGTGAATGATTTATCACTTTGTTTTAAGTCTAACAGAAAATCTACATGAATATCAATTCTAGTAAATGTGTATTTATCCTACACTTCTTTTGGTCTGCATAGAGCACAAAAAGGTCTCTAAACTCTGAAGAAAAATCTATTAGAAAACAGCCTGGGGCAGGGGAGATGGCCCAGTGGAATAAGCGCTTCCCTGGCAAGTGCAAGAGCCTGAGTTCAATCCCTGGTTCTGAAAGAAACAAAACAAAAAACAGTCCTATAAAATGTATTTGCAAATGAGGGCCTGTGCAGTCAAAAGGGAGTAAAGCACCTTTCCAGCCAGGCATGTCTCTATAGCAAAGTAAAGACAAGCAATGCTCAGCCTCAGTACTATAAGCCACCCCATGAAGCACACCAAGCACAATGGCTGTCATGGTTTCGGTCTAGGGTGGCTCCCTAGAGCCTCAAATGTTTAGAAGGTGATTGGATCACAAGGGCACCATACTCATGAGTGGTTTAGTCCACTACAAAGCTTAGCGGCTGAGTGTGCTGTCATGAGGTAGGACCTGGATAGCATTGGGTGTTATGGTTTTATCTAGATGACTGCCAAGGACCTCATCCATTCCTAGACAGGGCTTTTGGAATGGGATTGGATTATGGATTATGCATTTATAGCTGACTTGTTGGTAGGAGGCAGAGCCTGGTAGAAGAGCGGGTCACTGAAGCGTGGTCAGGAAGGGTTTCTCACCCTCCCTAGTTCCTCCTGGAGGCTCTCAGAGCTTCTGTGTCTCCAGGCCATGAGCAGCTTCTCTACAATGCCCTGTTCCATGCTGTCACATTTGAAGGCAGCTGACTGTGGACTGAAACATCTACAAAATGCAATCCAAAAATAAACCTCTCCTCCTTTCAACTGGGGGTTTCACCTCAGGACAGAAAAAGTGACTGAGCCGGTGGGTCACCAAGAGCGTGACCTCAACAGGTACATTCCCCTCCCTTCCTCCTCTCTTGTCTCTCTTCTTCCTGGTCGCCATGATATGAACAGCTTTGCTCAGGGCCAGGTCCTTCCACCTTCCTATTTTTGCATTCAGTGCTCACTATGCACTGAAACTTTTGAAACTATGAAGCAAAGTAAACCCTTCCTTTGAACTTTCACTAAAATTTTATTCTGGTGACAAGTGACTAAGACAAAATTCAAGACACACACACCTGGCTCATACACAACAGTGGTCCTCCACTCAGTAAGTGATTGTATAATTTCAGTTGCTCAATACCACCTTAGTGGTATTCATAAAAATAGTCTTTGCATGTGATAATGAAAGCCACACTACAATGAGAGAGCACACACAACCTATATTTTCTTCTCACTTTAAGTCATTTACTAGCCTTACTTTGATGTGTGTGTTCAGTGGGTATAACAAAGGTCTTAGAGGACACTGTTGCAGATTAAATGTATTGTTGTAGCATAGGAAACATCTTACACTGGGGCTTCACATAGCAGGCTCTAAGTAGAATGAGCCATAGTCAAAGGCTGGAAAAATCTCTAACTTGCTCCCTCATGCTAGATGGCCCTGAATAAGTCAATTAATTTATTCACATGTTCTTTATGTCTTCATTGACAAATTGGAAAAAGCTTCTACCTCACAAGGTTATCTTGGGGATTAAGCAAAGTATGCACTGTTTAGGATCATTCATTCATTCATTCATTCATTCATTCATTCATTCATTCATTCATTCATTCAGCAATCATGTATTTGCCCTCACTGTATACCAGCAAGACTATCAGGTATACCAGCCTTGCAGATCTGGTGAGGAACTCAGCAATAAACAGTGATTATAATAAACTATCCTTTCTATTGCTACTCAGAAAGTGTAAGTTTTCAACTCTAATAGGTGGTCAATAAACATTTGTTGAATTCAGGCATTAAATGTTTTATGTTAAACATAAAATTATTTTCCTCTGGCTTTGAGTTAGAGACATGCTGCTTTCTTTAATAAACAGACAGTTGAATTGACATAGTGATGCATTTTTGTCTTTTACCGCACAAAGTTAAGATTAATGAAAAAGTCCAAAAGGGCTCATAGGGTTTGGAAAAACTGGCCAGTGTACAATTCCTGCAACTTTAATAATTGGCTGCTTTGGTTTTCACAGTGACACTGGGGCTCCTGCCTAATTCTCCATCTGTGATTACCAGTGTACATCAAGACAGCCTTTGGAATGCAAAACAGTAACTGGGGAGAAAGTGTGGGGGGAGTCTGGCTGTCCCTATAATTCAGATATGCAAATGCTTTATACTTGGGGCAGAACCCCCAGCCTTCCAGGGCCAATGCTCCTCCCCCATGCCTGTCCTGTGCCCACCCCCAAGTCTGTACTTGTGCTAGTGCAGGTGGAATAGGCTATCCTTAATTTTTTTTCCGCCAGGCATATCTTCAAAATCCAGCACAAAATTGTCCCCAGTTCCACCAGGGTTTTCTGAGTCTTCTCCCCTAAGAAGGAGTAGCTTCATCCTTTTTGATCACACAGCCACTGTTCAGGTAGGACCCAAGTCACCAGCAGACAGAGTCATATAAGAATATAGAAAGAAACCCAATCTTTCTGGAGGTGATGCAAAGAAAATTGTTTGACTGTCGCAAGCCAATAGAACTGTCAGAACAGTGGTATCTTAGACAGCAGTGTCTACAAGACATGAACGGCTCTGTAAGTTTGGCTCCAATTTAGTTTTTTTTTTTTTTTTCTAAATGAAAGGAGTAATACTGTGGCATGGATTGTTTATTTTTAATTTTTTTTAATAAAAGAGGGACTCTGGAAGTGGTTAGCCTGTTAACTGTAAGGCCACTGGTCACACTCTCCACTTTCATGAGAGTGTCAATGAACTGACAGGCAGCACCTAGAGAAGGATTGAAAACATTTCTGAAACTTCATCCAGGATAAGCAGGAAAATTCACTGTTATTGATTATGTAGGCCTGTGACAGATAGAAGGCTGGAAATTGGCAACGTGAACACCATAAATCTTCACTTCCTTTCAAACAGTCCTGGGAGCAGCTGTCAAAAATGTTACTGTATAAATGTTCACCCAGTGACCTCACCTCCCAAGCACCTCTCCAGAACATGGTGCTTGCAAATTCAGCAGATGGACAGGTGTAAGAAGGTACCAAACCAATTGAATTTAATAAGACCGCATCTGTGAAGCTTCCATATAACATGTTCTCATACCTTTTGTCATTCTATTTAACAAAAGGACTGCATTTATTTATTTTTACAGCAACATTTTTTAAATTCATAGTTCTATGAAGGCTAATATCTATGTACTTTTTTTTTTGTGAAAGTGGTCCTCAAACTTTTCTGGCCATGGCACACTGAAGAGGGAAAGTAATCCAATCCTTATGTCTCTATGTCTCAATAGAAAAATTCTGAGGTGATGAATTCTTGGAAGAAACATTTTTGAATCACTAATTATTTGTATAAAATTAGATAAACTCATTAACCTGCTCTTACATTTTATAGCAATGCCTATGGACATAAAAAGAAAAGAAAAATGGGCAATAGCCCATTATCAGAATAACTTGCAGAGGTTTATAGATCATAGTTTTAAAGTCACATGTAAATGTGATATGTAAGCAGCCTTTAAGGAATCTGTACATGTTCAGCAATAAGAATATAGATGAAGCATTTCTGAACCACAGTTAGTAATGACTCACAGTCCAGAAACTCTAAAATACACAATATGTAAAAATGTCATTCTTATGATAGTTAACTAAACATCCCACAGAAAACTTCATTGATAATGAGGAAAAACTAAACCAACACTAATTTATAATTAAAAAGCAAGAACCACAGCAATTGAAAATCACTAACAACTTAAGACAACACTCATGATACATTGATAACAAATTATCTTTCCTAAAATTGGATGAATTCTAATTATTTGCATGCATAACTCTGCAATGTTCTGAGAGCTGGCAGCCAATTTTCTTAGTAGAATACTCAATTAAGAAAGCTCAGAAAACCTTAGTTATATGTCATTTCCAGTAAAATGATAACTTAGTTTACTAACAAATGCTTTTATTCTTGTGTAAAATAAATGTACATGAAATCTTAAATCATTTTCCCAAAAGAACGCCCCCCTGATTTCAAGATATATTTATAACCCACTAGTGGGCTAAAAACTAGATTTTGAAAACTTTAATAAAGTATTAAATTAGGAGTTTTATATAGGCATCACTATGTTGAGTGATATGTTTGTTTTACTACATTTATTGATTACTATCTCTTCAGAACCTTAATCTAAAAAAATTAATTTAATTTTGTCAGAAATTTAAATGAGACCTCTTATTAAAACACTGGCTCCATTATGTAAAGTTTCTGCATTTATTCAGGTCTTAGTGGTACAATTCAGGAATGTATATGAGGCTCAGCTTCGCAAGGTAAAGTCTGTTGACCTCATTTTCGGTGAAACTGAAGTGCAATCATAGTTTCAAGCAGGCTAAGCTAGAGGAACCTGGACTGTCTTCTTTGGACTTCATTACACTTACTTCTTTCCATGCTGCTTGGATAAAGATTTTCATAAGGTCATTAGGAATCCTAAAGTGCTGGAGCTGGAGAGGAGCTCCCCAGGGGCTATGCACAGACGGCCCATGGGTGAGATGCAGCCTGAAGCCAAGCTCTGATTGCCCTCCCTTGGCTTTTGTAAGGTACGGAAATTATACATAAAATTTTAAGTTTCTGGTTTGCCTTGAGATATTAGATACTCTATCCATACAGAGCCCATCTCAGGTAAAGCTAAGGATACACTGTCCCTCCAGATATGAACTGTATATGTTCTTAGGTTGTCACAGTTTACATCAATTCCTAATGCGTGGCTTCTAAGCTGGCTCAATAACCTTTTATTACCAAGTGAATCGTGCCTCACCCACCACAAAGTTTTTATAAATAGTTCAGCAAAAAGCTTTATTAAGTGTTCAAAAGTAACTGTTGTACTGCATCATGCCGTATTAAGTAAATAAAATGAACTAATCAGTTCTCTGGGCCATTTAAAGCTTCATTATTTGACAGAATATACTTCATGGTTCATGGAATACATGGATCATCTTCTTGGAGTTAAGGGATGATAAGAATATCACCAATTTCTTTTAACATCTTATCTGGATTCTTATACTTTGATAATTGTGGTGAAAGCCTGAAAGATATAGGCTCTGGCTCCTATTCTGGTGCTAATCCATCATTATGTTTAATACTATAAAAAGGCTTTGGAACTGGGGAGATGGCTCAGTGGAATAAGCACTTCCCTGGCAAGCACAAGGGCCTGAGTTCAATCCCCGTTCTACCAAAACAACAAACAAATAAACAAACAAAAAAAGGCTTATCCTACCAATACTTGAATTTTGGAGGATATTCAGTTCTTTCTTAGCTAATACCAAGTTGATTGCTGAATCCCTACCCAATACTGTTCAGTAAGAAGTAAGAGCTTCTGGCCCCTTGACCCCACATGAGGACACATGGTGAGTTTCAGGAGTACTGTATCACTTCCCACCAGTGCTGTGGTGATTCGTCTACAATCTGTATTCCATTCAGTCTGTCCATTCTCCACCCACATAGGGGGAAATAAGAAAAAAAAAAACACAGATGTATGTGGACTCAGTTTACTTGAACTTATTACTAAATGACATGGAAGTGTCCTACAAGAGAAAGTCTAGCAAAGGTGTGGTAAAGAAAATGTGACATCTAGTATTATCAGTACAGCAGTGGCCACACCTGAGGGTACAGGAGTTCTGAGCTCCTGGACACAGGCTGAGACTTGAGTGAACCTCTTGCTCCATGAAGGGAAATTCTACTGAATGAATAAGCAGATCACTCAGCACTCAATCTGGCTTCTGAGAGAAGATCTCTGAACACATGATGCTTTCTTCCCCCTCTGGACCTTTATGAAATAAAGCTAGGGGAGCGGAAAGAAATAATGGACCAAGAGACATGCTTTAAGGAAACTGTCTTTGAAGCATTCAATCAGTTCACATACACTAAGGTAATTCATCTTTCCTTATTCTAAAGAAAGAAAAATTGTCCATATGGTGTTATGTCTGCCCTGTTACAAATAAGAAGTAAATTTTTCTCTTGATATAAAAAAATTTGGACTGTAAAATTTTTTTTTCTATTTGCTTGGAGAAGCTTCCTCTTCAGTCCCTTGTAATAGCCTTCAATTCTACCATTGGGGTGGCCCATATTGCAACTAAATCCTTAAGGAA
>PVKA01026590.1:0-31511 GCA_004027165.1 Ctenomys sociabilis | reverse complement strand
AAAAAAAAAAAAAAAAAAAGGAGAAACTCCATTTGGTCAAATGCAATTTCAGCACTTACATGTATACCATTATAACTGCAAGCTTCAAAGAAGCACAATATATATCAAATACAAAAATTAGTCTGCACCAGAGAACTGTACATCACTCAGGTGTGCTGACTGGAGCACAGGACCTGGAGCTGCACCACTATAGACTCTCCAAGTTATAATCTGCCCTCTGATTTCAATAATCCTTTTTCAGTTCTCTATAGTAACTCAGAAGCTGGAGCCCTCCTGCCAGACTGGGACAAAAGATTTTTAAAACTTCATTGAGGCTGTGAAGATAATTTTTAGTACTTAATATTTTAACACCTTATCTTCAAAATACAAATATTATCGGATTTTTGATTCATTGATTTATCATATAACTGAGGCAGTTGTTGAATACTATATGCCCACATTGTATTATCATAGGCCCTGTGATTATATATCTGGATATATCATGGTGATTTTTATTTATGCACATAACATTTTATAGTAGAAGTGATTATGCAGAATTGCATATGGTGACATAAGCATGGAAACTATGATCTTCAAAAACCTACCCAGACTAAAATAAAGTGGAATTTAACATTTTTCTTGTAGTTATATAAAAATGCTTTTTTCATCATCAAACATGCCAACAAAGAAAAATGCTAAGATACTCTGGGTGGTTTTAGCAGCAGCTTCTTATCTCCTAGGAAAAGAGAAAGCACTTCTAGGACAGCAGCTGAGTAGAGCTTAAAAGCACAATTGGATGATATTTCAAAGCAATGTAGGGTAGCAGCAGGGCTCCGTAGCATGACGGTGCACACACACGCTGAAGTGCAAAGGTGGCCAAGCCCTATTATTAGGCGACATTATTTTGCATAGCAGGGAAACATCCTAAAAATGTTAGAAGGGTGTGAGGGAAGATGTGTTGAGGACCGTTGGCATAATTTACTAATATGCAAAGCTATTTTATTTCTCCCTGGGTTTTGGCTTGCTACACCCACGTATATGAGAAGCTATCTGGGGATGCCTCTCTTCAGAAGAGGTTTTTGCTTAAACCCTAAGGTGAAATTGGTCTAAGGATTCTTCCCTTCATTACTTTTGTTTCCCATAGTCTTCTTTAAAGTTATGTTTTGTTTAAGTCCCTTTGAAAACAACAGTATATATATATATATATATATATTGTAATAAATATATAATATATATAATTTTTACTACAAAACGGTCCATCACTTTAGCATCCCTATTTTTTTGAAACTGTCTCATTGCTATTTCTTTCTCAATAAAATTAAAAAAAAAAATAAAAGAAAGCCACAGGAAGAAGAGTCTTTGTAGACCAAAAGAACAAACAAAGAAAAAGGAAACAGAGACAGAAGGAGCGCTGCATAGCTATTGAGGATGAGGTCACCAGGAACATTTTTTGGGGGATGGGAAAGACAGCAAAGAATTGAGAGGCGACACAGACTTGCTAGACAGACGTCAGATCTCGGCCTCACGCTGATTCTGCCAGCGAAGTCATGACCAGGAAAATAAGCCAATGCAGAGCGTGACTGGTGAAACTCTCAGGGATGTCCTTAGCGAAATGGATGTTAGAAGTATCTTTTACCCACAAAGTCACGTAGAACAGCTTCACGACACCAAAGACATGATCCAGGCATCCAACAGTGGCCTCCAGCCTGCTGCTCCTTTGCTGGGTCACTTCCCAGTCCACTTTCTCGTTGTCTGTGCCTCTCACCTCTTCTTTCCAGTGTTCTTTTTTCTGAGCTGGAGCTCAGCATTAGTTTCTAGTTTCCCTAAATCTTTTACTTTTTATGAAGGAAGAAAAGGTTGCCCATCTCTTACCAGGAGGTTCCATGAATTCATGATTTGTAGGGAAGAAGAATGGTACAGATAGTGAGAAAGACAGGATTACAGAAAGCAATCAGTTTATTAAGAACATATAGAGGGCTGGCCAAATAGCGCAACAGATTAAAGCACTTGCAAGAAAGCACAGGGGACAGGAGTTTGAACCCCAGGCCTGCCATATGGGTCCTGCCCCCGGGTCTCACTGAGATGACAATTGATATTGGGTGTGGTGGTGAGCACCTATAATCCCAGCTTTTGGGAGGCTGTAAATAGGTGGATCGCTACGAGTACGATCTAGTAGTGAGACCCTGAACACTCTGTAGACCCTTTCCTACAATAGAAAAAAATAAAGATTAAAATTTAAAAAAATGGGTGCACATCATTAGAGCTTTAATTGTAAATATTATCATTAAAAATGCAACCGCAGATAATATGAGCAGAACTCTAGGTTAAAGTGTTCACTGCTCATAATCACTCAGTCTATAATGATACCAACAGGTGCCTTTCATGGCAACTATATCTGTATTTGTTCATTAATTTGCTATCATTCCAAAATTGGCAGGAGACAAGTGTTATACCTTGACACAGATGGGTGTAACTGCATCACATGAAAGGTTTGAGAAAACAGAAGAAATCAATGGTCAAGTTTCTGTCTAAAGCTAAACTGGCTGTCTCTGCCCCGTGATTTCACTTCACAGTCTACGAGCAAGCAAAGTAGAGCACACATTATACCCAGTGTTCTACATTGCCAAGCTTAAGAGATTTTCTCCTCTGAGAGAGTAAATAGTTATTTCATTTTTCAAATTCTATGTGATCTAACCATCATATAGTTTGTTAAAAACAGCAAAAGGAGCAAGATATATATTTTCCAATTTTGAGAACCACTGCCTTCCTCTAAGATCAAGAATAAGATAGAATAGCAGTATCTTGTAAGACCTAAAGTAATATTTTTTTTAATTTTTATTTTATTGAAGTACAAATATCAATGAGACAGTTTTAAGATACCTTGACAAGATGGATTTGATAAACTAATACATTGCAAACTGTTTTCATATTGCTTGGGTATCATGGAAGGTGCATACATGATATTATACTTACAGACATTATTATAGCATATGTCTCTTATCAGTAAATTAAGAGAGTGTAGCTCTTTGCATATCTTATTTATACCTGAATTACAGCAAAGATTCAATAATTAAAACTTTCTACCTTGTTATTTTTCTAGTGGTTGTCCATAGTACTAGAAGCCAACATAATGTCCTGTCCAACCACCATTAGTGCAAATCTGGCCTCTCATAAAATTATGCAGAAGCACAGCGTTATCTATCCCAACTGTACTGTCCATACACACACCTCATGATTCTTCCTTTCTATACCCTTCCTTTATCTACACCTGTCAAAGATGGGCACTCCATTGTCATTCAACTAATTTAGGTGCCTGAACTCGACGACACAATCCAACACAGTTCAGCATTCCACAACAATAGTGAGTTATCCAAAGAAGTTGTTGACCATAGCCATTTACAGCTCAACTTGTTATTATGGCCCCACAGTGTATACTTCATTTTTATATTTTTCTGCTGGATGGTTAAGACTGAGATAGAGCAAGACCTATATACCAACACATGTACTTTTTGTTTCTTATGTGGTCAGTGAAGTCCCCTCAGGGTTTATCTTGTAGTCCTTTAGCTTATTCTGCAGATCTTTTGTCTGTGTCATCCATGTGGATGAGTCATGGCCAATTCTTGACCAGTTTTCTCTCTGTGAGAGCCTGAGAGAAAGTTTTCTCGCCATGTAACTCTCCCCAGGCACAATATAGTACTTCGATCTCTTTCCTCTGTGTCTCCATAATCTCCTTGTTCAGAAAATTTGGAGCTCAACTGAGTTACATGATGTTGCAGTACAGGTTCTCCTATGTCCTGAGTCTTCGCTGACCTTGAAAGGCTGGGCCAAAATGTTGGCTGGCCTTGTACCTCTTCTATTTCTCCAATTTTGATCTTTGAACTTAACTAAATAAAGTTGATAAGCCTCTAGCCAACCTCATCAAAAAGAGGCAAGAGAAAATTCAAGTACAAGCAATAAGGAATGAAAAGGGTGAAATCACCACAGACCCAGTGGAAATTCAGAAGATTATCAATAGTTACTTTGAGAATCTTTATGCTCACAGAATAGGAGACACAGAAGAAATGGACAGATTCCTTGAAATGTACAAATTACCACAATTGAATCAAGAAGATACAACAGCTCTCAATAAGACAGTAACAGCCAACGAAATATGAAACAGAATAAAAAGCCTACTGACAAAGAAAAGCCCAGGTCCTCATGGATTCACAGCTGAATTCTACAAGAAATTTATAGAAGATATAATCCCCACACTCAACAAACTCTTCAATGAAATTGAAAAGGAAACAGTCCTCCC
Source organism: Ctenomys sociabilis (assembly GCA_004027165.1). NCBI lineage: Eukaryota > Metazoa > Chordata > Mammalia > Rodentia > Ctenomyidae > Ctenomys > Ctenomys sociabilis. The sequence goes on along the minus strand of PVKA01026590.1, from coordinate 27,238 downwards.
AAAATCATTTCTAGAGGCAAGTTTTATACTGATTCCAAAACCAGGGAAAGACACAATCAAAAAGGAGAACTGCACGCCAGTCTCCCTCATGAACATAGATGCAAAAATACTCAATAAAATTCTGGCAAATCGAATACAGCAAATCATCAAGAAGATCATATACCATGACCAGGTAAGATTCATCCCAGGGATGCAAGGATGGTTCAATATTCGAAAATCTATAAATGTAATACACTATATTAATAGACTGAAATCTAAAAACCACATGATCATCTCAATTGATGCAGAGAAAGCTTTGACAAAGTCCAACAGTCATTCATGTTCAAGGTCCTACAGAAAATTAGGATACTAATTAGCTTTTCTTCTGGAAGGTTAACAACCTAAAGTAATATTTAAAAGCATGTCAAATCAAAATATCCCTATCAGCTAAGTGCTTTTATCATACACAAATCTGGCACATTTTAGAAGATATTATATGATTAAATTATTTTATTTTGTTCTCAGAATAATTTTCATCAAAGTAACTTTGAATCTTCCATTTCTTAGCAAAACTTAAGGCAAAAACAAAACAAAACACTAATTCACTTATTTTTGAACAGAGACTTCAATCAAAACCAAGTGTGGGACTTGGGATGAGGTGTGTAGAGTTGACATTTGGAAAAATTTATTTGTTTGTTAAGCCAGATGCTTTTTACTTTGATTATGAAGATCTTGGCTAGATTTATTCTTTGATATGTAACTTTTGCAATATGATGAGTTTTATATATGAAATAAGCCATAGTTCTATATCAAAGTCACTCAGCGTCCTAGTCAAAGTGTGGAGTTTTCCAGTTTTCTCTGGTTTGGCTCCCTTTTGAAACAGCCTTCCCTTCAACACTTTCTCAAACCTGACCACCACAATGACCCCCATATATCCACAGTGACCTTTAGTATGCACAGGTTTTCATATTCTGTTAAAGAGGTTAATTATCAGGTCTCTGTCATGGTTCCAAGTTAATCATCTCAAACATGACTTACAAGCTGCTAATAAAGATAGGATATCTCCTAAAAGTATTTCCATTTTACCAAGTTATGATACTAAAATTCATATAGAAAGTTCTTTAAGACACAAAGAAAGATTTTCTGTGATGGAAGACAGTCGAGTGGGAGAGTTATTTATTCATTTATTTACTTTGTCAGAGTTGCGTCAGGTACTTCATAAAGGAAGGGAGATTCACTACTTCATGCTCTGAGATCCACTCTATCCACTAAGCTTTAGTGTCCCCAATGCACACCCTAAATCCAAATTGTAAAAGGTAGGAGAAAACTGTTAAGCTTTAGCAAAGCTTATTCAATCAAGAAACGTTTCAATGGACCAGTTAGGCTTCCTAAATCTGCTTTTGTGAAATATGAAAGTATTTCATATGATAGAATGTTCAAAAATAATTCATAAAACAATTCTGCTGTTCTAATTCATTTTGAAACATCAATAGATGCAATTGTTTCCTTCAGATGTTATTTTGTTTCTCCTTTGTATTATGGAATGGATGGCACTGTGCCAGCCCAGCAAACAGGAGGAAAAAGTGGTAGATAGATGGATACATGTACTCAGATAAATAGCTGGAAACATATATTTTATTTTTTGGGTATATTTTTTGTTCAGGGTATTACTACATAGCTTGGACTCATATTGATCCTCCTAATATCTGCCTCCCTAGTGCTGGGATTACAGGCATGAGCCACGGTGCCCGAACTCTATCGCTGGCTCAGCATGCCTGAGGACAGGACCGGCACAGCGGGTTATGCCAGGAATTGAACCCTGGCACCTGCACTTACATAAGTAAGTGCTTCATTCACTGAGCTATACCACCGGCCCTGGAAACATATATTTTTGAGTGTATTCTAAAACCTAATGTTCATAGACTCCCCAGTTTTCACTTAAGCGCAAGAATGATATTAAATCCATAATTAGTGACGTTTTTATTTTGTAGAGAAAATATTGATAACCATGTATATAAACTAATTGCAATCAAAACAACTGTGTATTCTTTACTTTATCTAGGCAAACTCCATTATAATGAAAACAGAAATTTTGAATTAATGATTTATATATCAATTTGTTTTTCCTTGCCTATTAAACCAATAAGTCAAGTTCTTTGTTTTACTCATTTTCAAATTCTAATATATCATGTAATGAAATCAATATGTTATATTAATAAATATATGAATTTGTCTCTTGAGGCATCAGCTTTTTTGTACAAAATATTTTTCATTAATTTATGCATTTTTATGATCTGCTAAAACATTTAAATCTTTGTTATTGATAGAATCTTTGGAATTATTCCAGGATATAATATTGAGACAGAATAAAGCTAGACCATCAAAAATAGAAAACAACAAACCTTTCTAGAGTGTCTCTTGCAGTCATTATTTGTACCTTATTGATTTATCCTAGCCTTTCATAAAGTTAGATGTTACTACCTAAATTTTAAATTTAAAGCAATGGATCTGGATGAGGTTGTGTAATTTATTTATGAACTGATAGCTTTTAACAGATTGGGCTAAAATTCAAAGTGATTTCTGTGTGACTGCTCATGGACAATCACATGAACTAGAAGTAGAAGCATCTGGCTGGGAAGAAAATCTCAACAATCCCAAAAAGAAAAGTAAAAAGATGATATTTTCTCACGAAAAAATGTAATTCACTTAACAGAATAAAAAAAAGAAAGTAATACTTAATACTTTGGACAAAGAGGTGCTAAAATAATAAATCTCTAGGAAATACTTTTAATAATCAAGAAGTAAACACTGAAATTATTTTGTATAGAATGGAACAATATAAGCAACAACACATAAACATTGTGTCTGTATTGGTACTGGAAGAGAAATCTGCTTTTTGAAATGTATTCATAAAGAAAATAATATCAGGGCCTGGGGAGATGGCTCAGTGGAAAAACTGCCTCCCTGGCAAGCACAAGGGCCTGAGTTCAATCACTGGTTCAGCAAAAAAAAAAAAAAAAAAAAAAAAAAAAAAAAAAAAAAAAAAAAAAAAAAAAAAAAAAAAAAAAAAAAAAAAAAAAAAAAAAAAAAAAAAAAAAAAAAAAAAAAAAAAAAAAAAAAAAAAAAAAAAAAAAAGAAAAGAAAACAATATCAAAGTGACTTAAGCATTTTAAGTGAAACTTAACAATCAACCATAAAATGTAGAACTAAATAATTAATAATAATAAAATTATAATTTAATGTAATAAATATAACTAAAATGTAACTCCAGTAGAATAAACTGCTTCTTTGAATTAGCCTGTGAAATATTTTGGATTGCATGACAATGAATGGAAAACCTTCATTAAATTATAAATAATTTTAATAATAAGATGTTCAGGCTATCATATTAACTATTAAGAAATAGTTTAAATTATTATAAAGAAAACATTTTACTCATGTTTATGAAAATATAGTTTTCAATTAAATAGAACTAGATCCAAAAGCCAACAATATGATAAACATCACTAAAATTCTAGATGAATTAGCATGAGTCAAAGAAAAAAACTTTCTTCATTCAAATAATGTCAGCTATATTAATCAGATACACATTTGTTTTTAATTTTTTTTTTTTTGGTGGAACCAGGAATTGAACTCAGGACCTTGTGCTTGCCAAGGAAGCAAGAGGTGAGCCATCTCCCTGGCCCCAAGATACATATTTAAATATTATATTTCCTACATTTGAAAAAATTTGGATTTTTAAAAACTGTGGCAATTCCATAGCAAAAATTTTTCTAAGAATCACAAATTACAGAAAGTAGTCTCAAGTAAATTCTCTTTTGGTGCAAAAGAAATGAATAAGATATTATTCAATAGATTTTAGCCAAGTAATAAATTACTCATGTATTTTGATCCAAGAGACTTCACCTAAGTAATGACGTTTTATTTAATATTAGATTTAATATTATATAGGACTAAAATAGATTAAAAGAAAAAATGATTTCCTCAGTGAATGATGAAAAGGCATTTGAGCAAATCCAATAAACATTGCTGATTAATGTTTTTAAATGTTTAGCAAGTTAGAATTGTAAATATATAATCATAACCAAATAAGGGACTGACCTGTACTATATTCTTAGCAGTGGGCATTAAAAAAGGGACACATATAGACATTTCCTATTTTTTTTTGTACTGTACTCAATTTTGCCCATCCTGATGGGCAATGTAATTGCTAGTATCTGTAGCTGATAAAATTGCCATCCTGTAACATACAGATTAAGTAACTGGAAAATCCTCAGAAAAATGTGTGCACATTAAACTGTGTATAAAATTAGAATACTTCTCTTATGCCAGTGATAATCAAGTTAGAAAAACATGGCAAACAGAGAACTTCTTACTATGCTAGAAAAATGTGCACATACTTAGTTCAAGTAAATTGTACCATAGTGGATCTCCTAAAACCTTACTGAGGGACATGCACCTCAGTGGATGTTAGAATGGGCACACCCTATTCTTGAGAGAGAAGATTCAATTTTGTATGAATTAAACTCAAATTAATCTATAAAAATAATTATTCCTATCAAAATCCAACTCTTCTTATTATTCTTTGTTATAAAACCTAACAATAAGAAGCTCATGATAAGCAAAAGGGACTCCATTTTCTTTTTATAACATTTTAGAACACACTGAATTTCACTAATACTATAGATAAAATTACTTCCTCACCTTCTCCTGATGTAGCTAACCAGAAACCCACTGAGCAAAAAAAGAAGTCTTAAACATAAAAACAAATAATTAAAACACATTAGGGAATACGCTAAACGTTACACCACAATGAACTATGACGCACAGACAGTCAACAATATGTGAGAAATGCAGACCTCATATACTCTTGTAAAATTCAGGAGAATGAAATAATATGTTGAAGTAGTTGCTATGGAAACTTGAAAAGTATATATCATGGAAGTAAAGTTCAAATCACCAGGACTTGAACTCAGAACCTTGTGCTTTCCAGGCGGGCACTTGTCTGGTGATAGTGAGCTATCTCCTTGCCCCCCCACTCATTGGCTTTTAGTAAAGCTTCTTTGCTGTTATTCTTTTGGTCTCTAGTGAGTGCTTTGCTGCTGTGACACTCACACAGCAGAACACATAAGTAAAGATAACTCAAAAATGTTTGCAAGAAAAAAAGTCTAAATGAGGGGAAGCATGCTTTGTCAAAATTGCTACAAAGGTTTTACATTTAGAAAAATTCAACTATAACACAAAAATGAATATCCACACTGGGGAACTGAGAAAGAGATGACTATGCAAATAAGAATGCCATTATATTGGTACTATTGCTGTGACGCAGCAGTAACAAGTGGCATAGCGTGTTCTGCTGGTGTAGTTCTTGTTTTTATGTCAAGAGGTGCTGCTATTGTTAGGCTTTCTTTTTTTTTTTTTTTCAAATTTACTTTAAACTATCTGTCCATCTGTCTGTCTGTCTGTATATCTAGAATCTTCTTATAAATTAGTGCCAAACAGAAAAGGAATCAGAGGGAGACTGGATGATTGAAGAAGGAAAAACTAAGAATGTGTGCTTTCTCTCCATCACAACATCTAGGTAACCTAGTCTTGAAAGCACAGATTTGATCCTAAATAATTGATGCTTATGGCAACTGTGCCACGTAAAAATCTACTCTTGCCAGTAGCTATGAGAACATCTGTATGATCAGAACACAATAACGTCCCAAGACCAACCTCATGGAAGTAAAATCTTTCTTGTGTGTTTGTTTTTTTTCTGTATTTTTAGGGAAGGGCCTAGAGGGTGTTCAGGGTCTCACCACTAGATCAGACTCATAGTGATCCGCCTGTTTACAGCCTCTGGTCTTAACCATCCAGCAGAAAAGTATAAAAAAGGGTGTAAAAAGTAAAGCAATGTTAATATGCTGAGCTGTAAGAGGCTCAATTCAATAACTTCTGACATTGTCAGTCCTGCACATAACCCATTACTATTATAGACTACTGGACTGTATTGGATTATTTTGCTGAAATCATGCACCTACAATATATGAATGGCAGTGGAATACTCATCTCTGACAAAATAAATCAAAAAAGGGGACTATAAATGAAGGACCAAGGGGCTGGGGAGATGGCTCCGTAGAATAAGCACTTGCCTGGCAAGTGCAAAAGCCTGAGTTTAATCCTTAATTCCACAAAAAATAAAATAAAATAAAAATAAATAATGAAGGACCACTTTGTAGTGAAAAAATATATATCTGTATATACAAAATAGTTAGCATAGATATACAGCTACTTTCTCTTAGTTCAATGAGAAGAAAGTTTTGCACTAAGATTGCTTAGGCAAGATATCATGCCTGCATCTTGAACTACCAATAAATACTACAAGTATAACAATATGCAATGTATTAATTATTGTAACTGTCCTACTCACCTATTTTGAAACTATCCCATTGCTACTTCTTTCTCAATGAAATCATTTTAAAAAATTAAAATAAAAAAGAGGTGGGATTATAAGCACATGCAACTATGCCCACTCTCAGTTGCCATCTTAGTGTGCTCTGGGGTGGTGCTGGTATGGCAGGATGGGGATTGTACCCCCAGCCCCTGCACCCGCTTGCAGGCACTTTAATCTGCTGAGCTATTTGCCAGTCATAGAAATAAAATGTTGAAGGGAAAGATTTCTTGGAAACCTCTGTAAAGGGGGGCTGGCTGGGTAAAGGAAGAACTTCTTCCATATATGCTACTTCTGCTGGTCACTGGCAGTCAGGTAGCAAGGCTGGAGCACCAGCATTAGGAAGCAATGAGGCGAAAAGATGAAAGGAACACAAGGCCAATTTTCTTCAGGATCTGACCTAAGAGCACTGGATTGTCAATCTTTGGGCTTATTTTGCCTCAAAAAAATCAACTCATACATGTTGAAATGAACACTTGTTTTCATTTTCAGTGATGTGCATCAGAACCTAAAAATAATTTGTCTGGGGTTCAAAGAACTCTGAGATGATTGGAGGGAATGACTTACAGGAAGGTACTGTATACAATAGTTGCTAGGGGAAAAAAGAATTTACAGCATCAGTAGAAATGAGTATCTTCTCCTGATGCTCATTAAAAAAAGAGGGCAATGACAACTTCAGGGAGAGATTCTGAAATTTAAACAGTAACACTGGAAAATGTGTTCTGCTAGTGAGCAGATCCACTCCTCCAAATGTTCTTCGAATACCTGTATTCTAGTCTGGTGTCAGCTTGTATGCTGCAAAGCTTTGCTTGCTTTTCTCCAATGACACCCATGCTTTAAAGGAACTACAGTATATACAGGAACTCTATCACTCAGTAAAAGAAAAATACACAATGTCCAAAATCATACTTTTAAATCAATTTTCAGAATTATGCATTCACATCAATTGTTTCATTCAAAAAAATGTACTCAACTGAGGTGTGTGGTTACTATGCACACAATAAATGAGATGTGCTCCATGATATTGTTTTTATTTAGTTCTCATACATTAAATGACATTAAAGCTTATAAAAATATATTTTGAACAGTAACATTCTAGCAAAATGTATTTTAAAATTGTCCTCTTTGGGTTATTTTTGAAGATTAAAATGATGGTTGTAATTAATTTACAGTTGAGTATGTTTAAAACACAGTGAACAAACTTAATTATTGATTGGTGATATAGCTCATTGGACTAAGCTCCTGCTTAAGGAAGTGTAAGTACTGAAGTTCAATCCCTGACACCACATGTGGCATTTGCCACACCCAGAAGGTGAGCAAAGCTGACCACGAAGTCTGAGCATGGTGGTACACACTAGTACTCACCCCACAGGGGAGGCTGAAAACAGTAGAATCGCTTAAGAGTGTGAGCTGTGTAGTAATCACCTATACCAAATACATTTTAAAAAATCCTTCCATGGTTTTATTTTTCCCCACAGTGTTTAGGATTGGAGATCTTAGGTATAGAACTGTGCTGGTTGATAAAAATGCAATGATCCCTCTTGGACTTCCAGAACTCCTACTTGGAACTTTCTCTCCCTGGGCTTAGTGGAAGGAAGATAAGTATATAAGGAGAATGGTTTGGACAACTGTATTGTGCATTACTGCTGATCTATGGAGAGGCGAAGTTAGTGCTTAAATTTTTGTCTCCTTTTTTGAATTGTTTGTACTTTTTTCTCCTCTTAATCTTATTATCCATTTCTTTCTTTTTCTCTCCTTCCAATTTTACATGCATATATCTGGCAATATGAATAATTTGTTGGAAGACAACACTATGTACTACAATCACTACTGTGAAATTCATGTTACTTCGCTAAATGAAATTCTGTATCACTTGCATTTTTTTCCTCTTTGATTCCAATTTGTACTCTTTAAAAAAATTTAAAAAAGAAAATGCAAGAGTAGTGGCAGAAGCTTGGAGACCACCAAGATCTAAAGTACAATTACAAAAAGAAGCCTTTCAATAACATCACTGAGGAAGAGGATTGACTCCTGACCAAGTATCACTGCTGGGCACGATAAAGCTTGGAAGGAATGTTATCAACATTGTGAGAGCTCTAAGAGTTGGAATTTTCTCAGTGACTTTATTTTTGCTGCCTGTCTACTTGCAGGCTTGTTGCAAACTCTGAAAACTAATTTCTCATAGCTGTGGAATCAGTCCACAAATCAGACTGTAGACATGGAATGTAGAAACACCTTGAAGATACACTGCTTCATTCTGCATCTCCGCTGCCAACCAGTTGCATTCACACAAAATTGTCATCATTTTCTGCTCAGGTCCTTTGTTGCCACCTTTAGATACAAGCTTAAAGGTTTGTATCATTTCCTGTGATTGGAACATCCTCTCTCTTTCTTACTCTAGATGAAGTCTAAACATGCCTTTGGGGGCCAACGTGAATGACCTTTCCTTTATGGAAAAACATCTGTGTGTCTCATCCATTATTTTTATTAAAGCCAAAGCCAGAATTCATTGATTCATTTTGCATCTCACACAGACAGCACCTCAGAAGTTCTCTGATTGTGTATCTGTCCTCTCTATCCTTGGACCAAATACAGTGCTGAGAATACCTCAGAGCTAGGATCACTGGCACATTACAGCGATGCTCTGCAAGAATGCAAAAGAATTGAGGAGAAAAGTGCAGTACACAGCAGACAGGAAGACACTGCAGTCTGAATAACTAGGGGATAGCACTAGAGGAGGAGCAACCAGGTGGTCATGTTCCTCCTTTCTTAAACTATTGCCAGTAGGAGAAATCTCAAATGAAGAAATGGGAATAGCTGTAGGATGCAGACATAGTCCATTTCTAAATTCTTCTCTTCATTTCCTTCAAAGATGTTAATTTTCTTCTTTGTAGGCTTTTTTCTGGCCCAAAAGTTTTGTTACATATAGAGTGAATGCAAAATAAAAGCCTTAGAAAATACTTTGCCTTCTTACTGCCCTGGTGGAAGAGTACTGTTCATGTATTCATCAAGCTTACAAGGAGAATATGTTTCTTCTCTTAGTAAAAGATTTTTGTAAACTTATTTATGTATGTTTGTATGCATTTAGTACAAGGTCTACAGGGTCTCGTTGCACAAATCAGACTCATAGTGATGCTCCTGTTTAGAGCCTCCCAAAGCGTTTCAGCATCTCCCTGGGGTGGGACCAGCACAACATGCCAGGGATTCAACCCCGGTGCCTGCGGCTGACTAAGCAGTGCTTTAGTCCACTGAGCTATCTGGCTGGCCCCTTTTTCTGATATTTCTAGAAATTCAAGTTAAATTATGCCCTTATGTAAAGTTGAAAGCCTTTTGTGAATACCAAAGCCCATTTAAAATCATGAGACATTTTCATTTGTGAAAGTATTTATTTTTATGCAACAAAGATTGATCGCTTATTATATGCTAATTTTTTTAAAAAAATTCCTTCCTAAAGTATTTTATTTAATAATACATAAACTTTTCTCTGAAAAACTTTTCTACCCACTAACAGTTACTACATCTCGCTACCACTATCATTCATGAGTAATAATCCTATGGCTAGCATTTGGATTTGAGATATTATAAACCATAAAATTCCCTTGTTCTGATGTCTCACACTATACAGGCAGAATCCTCATCAAATAAAAACCCAAGCACTATATCTTGAGGAAATGGTTAAGATATAAATTACTTGGTACTTTTCTTATGACAAATGTTTGTATTTAATATTATCATTTATATGTACTGTATATTCATATTACATCTGTATCTTTGAATTTGTTACTTTCTACTAAGCTATAATTAGTGTACATAATTCAAGCAAGTCAGGCCAATGGCACAGCTCAGTGGCCGGCCTGGCATGTTCAAAGTCCCAAGTCTCACTCCCTGTTCAAAAAAAGAAAATAAATAAATAAACTCAAGCAAGTAAAGTTGTACTTTATATGGTTTTATTTATGTTTCTTACCTTTTGCTACTATAAAATTTTAGTTCAGTTCCCAACAGATTTAAGGCCCCAATCTATGCTGATTAAAATTTTCAATTCATGTGTTAGTGTGATGTTCTTTGGATTTTAGTTCTAAAGATATAAAGGTTTTGTGGGGTTTTTTTGTATTGTTTTAGAGAAGGGTTTACAAGATGTTTAGGGTCTCACTACTAGATAGCACTCATAGTGACCTGACTGTCTGTTCAGCCTCCCAAGAGCTGGGATTCCAGGCACATGCCACCGTGCCAGTCTCAGCTGCCTTTGCTAACAGCCCTGGAGGCAGGGTCAACCCCTTCTCCTGCTTATAAGCACTTTAATCCTGAGCTTAGCTATTTGGCTTCCCCCTGTATATTTCTTAAGAAAGCAAAAACAAGGTTTTCTTAAACATCTCCCACTTAAATCCATACTTGTTTCTAAATAATTTATGATTGCCAGTCAAAAAACTAAACTTCAAAGAGGCATTAACAGGTGTCCACCGTACATAATATGTATAAGTACTACAATGGCCCACTTCATAAGTTTGTCTACTTCCATGGACAAACAACATATACTCCTATCTATTGCAGTCTTAATCATATCTATTATAATGTTATGAAGTGTTATTTGCTTTTTTCTTTTTAACATAGATAATGTCAAATAGATTTTAATAAATACAGCACAGCTTGATTCTGGATGATTTTCAAGAATTTTCTTTCATACTATTATGTAAAAATGTCCAAATCTTTTGTAAAATAAAAATTATGTGGGTAACACTTAAACTTTTAAGTTAAAATAATCCAGCTGACTTTAAAATGTCTATTCATTTATCTTACCTATGAAGCCAGTAACTGCAGGATCCTGTTCAGAAGTAAGGAGTTAATTAGTACTCTTATTTCAATTTTTTTTTTTTTGTCTTTTTGAGACAGGGTCTCACTATGCAGCTCAGGCTGGCCTTGAGCTCACTTCGTAGCTCAGGCTGGTCTCGAACTCACAACAATCCTCCTGCCTCAGCCTCCTGAGTGCTGGGATTACAGGCCTGCGCCACCACGCCCGGCTTTATTTCAACTTTAGAAAGAAGATTGAAAAGAAAGAAACCTTGCATACTTGCACTTTGTAGAGTTTGCATTGTCTCTGCACAGACCTTTTACTTTATCTTGTCATCCTGAAATGGCCCTTAGTGCATTTTTTTTTTCATTGATGCATTTGGTACAGGGTCTCACTATGCAGCTCAACTCATACTGATCCTCCTGTTTTCAGCCTCCCCAGTGCTGGGATTACGGGCTTGCACCACTAAGCCCAGCCTCAATTGCAGGCACAGCTCATCCGCAGGTGCGGGGCTGGTGAAGCCTGCAGGACCAGGACTCTAACCATGGTCCTTGAGCTTGGCAATGCAGACACTTACACTGCTGAGCTATCTCACTGGCCCTGTTTGGTGCATTTATTATTATCTTCAGCTGCCTTGCATCTTTAAAATTGATTATTAATAGTAGTAGTGGTAGTAGAATTACTACTTTTCGTTTTCTCTACAGAATGTTAACAGTATAACGAGGGATGTTGAGTTTCCTATCACCTCATACCACAGTGATGGGCTAGTATTTAGTAGACTTTCATTTAATATTTGTCAAATAAACACATATACGAAGTTCACATGTATTCTTTCTTGTGCTGTATTAATGGAAGCCAATACTGGTTGGGAAGATGACTTCATGCATCTTTCAGGAATTAATGATTATGATAAGTTACATATGTTAGAAATATGAATATAATTTCTCACACCAGACACAAAGTCCTAGTTACGAGAAGGCTCATAGATACTCAGCATATATCATAAAGATACATCATCTAGAAGGACTGTAAAGGCAAAGAATCCAGTAACATTCCCCAGTCAGCTGTTAACTACTGCAGCAAAATGGATAGCAAACTCCCCCAGTAGCCTTTAGCAAAGTATTGGCCAAATTCAAAGCATCCAGCTTATAGATCTATTGCTTAGGACATTCCTTTCCATGTTAAAGGGCACTCAAGGCCCAAGAAAGCCTGCAATTTTCTAGACTGGTGGGATTCTAGGAAAAGATGAATGGGAAGAGATGGAGGCAGTCAGTGATCTGAGAGGCACTGGAGTAATAAATGAGCTGCAAAGTCCCAGAATGGAGGAGGATTCTTGTTTCCGCTACTGCCTGACCACACTCTTTATTCTCAACTCTGAACTCTATCACCTCCCTGTGATCTGCAGAGCGGTAGGTCACACACTGTAGTAGAGAAATGGGAAGCCCCAGGCTGGTGGAGCTTGAACTGTTGTGAAGCTTTGTTTTCAGTCTTTGGTTCCCACATGACAGATAGAGGACACCACAGGAAGGGAAAGTTCTGGTTCTGAAAAAGCGTGCAGGGTAAAGCAGACCCAGCAAGAAAACCAGACTTCAAAGTGCGTAGATCAGCCCTTGGGGTCTGAGCACTGTGGGGAGAAGCTTGAGTCAGGAGAAGGGCAGTGTGACAACAGGTCACACAGACCCTGGCCTGATCTGCATAATTCTGTCATCCGACCTCATTCAAATAATTACAAAATAATCAATCATAGGGAAAGTTGAGTACAAAGGATGGAAATGTCTCGTCTGGGGAGTGGTACTGAAGCTGCGTCTCATTCCACCTGAATGAGCTGGATCTCGCGACACCTGAGCTTCATTTACCTGATAATTGATACCGCCCCAGGACCCACAGCATGGGATGAGTTAAATGAGATCATGCGTGTCTCTAAGAAATGTCAGCTGGGGCTGTTAAGGCAGAAAAAAGCCCAACATTTGAGGGGAACACAGAGCCTAAGGAGATCAGGCCATGTGAAAATTTATTTATAGCAAACCAAAATTCTTCACTACTGTGTTTCTTCCCATGTCTTAAATCATTTTACCTTGTTCATTGTGAAATTTCCTGTCATCATCACCTTCTACCTCCAAAACCATCCCATACTTATGGTTAAAATAATGGACACTTTTCTCTAAAAAGGACAGATTTTTTTTCTTCAATTTTAACTGATTGGAAAATGTGATTTGTAGCTGTTATGCCTTCTGCAGTCCAAGTTTCCAATTTCCTACTTTATGATATTTACAAATAGTATCTTACAGGTTCTTTGAAAATAACTTATTTTGCATAATAGGATGTGGCCTTGCATTTGACATGTCACAAACATGGAGAATATGCTGATACCACCACTCCTCTTAAACAATCCATATACCACCTATCAAGTTTGTTCCTTAATTGACAAAAGTTGGATTAAGAAATATGAACTCTACTTATTTCAAACATTACCCTTTCATATGAGAAGCACATTAACATAATGGTAAAAGCTCAGAATGGAGCACTGGAAAGCATGCTGTTAACTAGATTTGGGATCTTGGACTAGTCATTAGCTACTTTGAGTTTGAAGTTTCTCCATCTGTTACACACACGGATTAGATTTCATTGCTTCTACAGTATATTCTGGCTTTAGCATTTCAACATGAGCTGATTTTATTATTCTTTAAGATAATAAAAAAAAAGTATTGCATATTTGAGCAGTGGCAAACTTAGCCCAAAGGTATGTTTTGTTTGTTTTCTTTACAGTTTATCGGTATGGCCTTGATAATGCACTGGCTCTTTGTGGCATGTGGTAGAATACCAAAGGGCACAGTCCATAGTTTAGTCTGATGAAAAAATACAATTTTAATTGTGTGCTGCCACTTTAACAACCTTACCTTAATAAGACAACAAAGTGCCAGAACTAGATCTCCCTTGTGAATGTACACGTTAGTTTGCACATTTCCTAATGCACAGAGACAGTTTTGAAGTAAAATCTAAACGCATTATGAACATTTACTCCTAAGCCATAAGAAAAAAACTTATTAAGAATACCCTGCAAGTTTCCAGCCTATACCCATAAAGCAAGCCAGCCATCTGAAAGTCTCTCTCACTTGCTGCAATTTAATTTATACTAAATTTATTTCTATCACTGTCTAGAGTGTCCCATTTTCATCCCTTAATGCCAATGTTGCCTTCAAAGTCTACATGAATAAAAATGCTAATGTCTTCAAGCTAATGTGCTTGGTTTGTCTAAGAAACATTTATCTCTCAACCTTGGCAAGTGGATCATCTTTGATAAGGTTAAGAGCAAACCTACTCCAGGGGATCGTTCTGTAATTTGATTCTCCCCACACACACACTCAACTCATGGTATAAGCACCAGACACATCCTGCCTTTCTTCTAGAAGGCAGAACATAAGAAATTACTGTATTGGATATCTCTATTTTCGTGACTCTCCTCTTTTTATATTTTATTTATAATTTATTTTCTTTTTTGTTGCTCACTTTGAATTGTATTATGTCTATTTAATTTTTAAATATGTCCAGTTTTTCCCTTGTCTTAAAAATTCTGCTCTTCACCTACGAAGGCTCTGTATGTTCCAGTGCTTGCCTGATTCTTCAGCACCCTCTCCTCCTAGTACCTGATCATCCTCCATCAGCTTTTATGAAGTCGCACCAAACCTTCCTTATGGCACACGTCCTTTACAGTACTGAGTAGAAGGATGTGAGGGTCACTAGGGAGAATAGAAAGGAATGCACACAAATACGTAAAATGTGGTGTTTAAGTGAGAATATCCTAGGTACTACACACAGCTTTATCACACAGTAAATACCCACCCCTAATTGTTCATTGTTCGGCTTTGCCTCCTTTGCCACTCTGCTCAAGGATGTTGTTTCCATAACGACTCCTTAGGGTGAAGGACAGGAAGCCTGTGATATGTCAGGACATGGCACTATGGGATACGGGAAAAGAGGTCTTCGTTGTCAACATAACTCACTCCCAAATGTTCCTTTGTGGTAGTTAGTTACCATTTTTTGTGGAGACATATTAGGTTGGATATGTGAACACTGGGTTCTCTGTCTCTGTCTCTGTCTTTTTCTAACTCTCTGGCTTTCTGTCTCTCTCTTGCTCTTTCTCTCTCTGGTGCTCTATCTTTTTGTCTGTCTTTCTGTCTGTCTGTCTGTCTCTCTCTCTCTGTCTGTGTTTCTGTCTCTCTAAAATAATAAACCTTTGAGGAATACTCATTCCTGATAACACTGGGTGATGTAGCAAATTCAGAGAAGAACTGCCGACCTTCAGAGGAGTAAAGACATGTAGTTATATGGTCAGTGAACTTTCATATAACACATGGACATTTCTTAATTTAACAAAAGGAAAATCACAAAAGTGGCCAATATTTTTGAATATACCATGTTATTCAAAATGTTACAGTTTATTTAATATCAGAAACAAACATTAAGAGTACAAATTCTGTTATCATTGCCATTTTACAACTGAGTGTAGTGAGGTAGAGAAAAGTGAAGCAACTTACCAAAAGGAAACATTATCTGACCTGTTACATCTAATGAGAGCCATGGAGAATACAAAAAAAAAAAAAATAATAATCAAGCAAATAATTGTCAGTTGCCTATTAGATCTCAGAAACACTGTGTCACAATTTTTATTTTTTACATTTATTTCCTTGTGATCAATACTAAGGGAACATTTTTAAAAAGGATGGGAATAATGCATGTAAGCCTCCTATAACACAGACCCTGTCTTCATGAAGTAAGAATTTTTGAACTCCTATACGTTAGAAAAAAATACATAAATAATCAGCTTCTTTGGAGGATTACAGTCATAGTCAATTGCTAATATGTTTATTCAGTCCTTAGGTAGACCTTATCTGAGGAATTAAGGAACTTTGAAGTTGCATAGTATATAAGTTTGGACCAATTGCTGAGGTCCTATATCTGAGAAGACAGCCAACAAATATTATTAAGAAATGAACAAAAAGCACTATGATTATTGTCTTTGTAATTATTGTATACACAATGACTTTCTTGAAGTAGCTGGAAAGTATAAACAAAAATAATATACTTTCTAAGACCCTAAGTTTTGCCCTGGTCATCAGAATTAGAATATGGCATACTTTTATTTATTTTTATTTTTTATTATTTTATTTTTTTTAAAAATTCCTTTATTTATTACAGTGTCTCGCTACACATCATGGATTCTTTTTTTGCGGGGGTGGGGGGTGAGCTCAGCCCGCCCTGCGGGGAGGGGCTGGCATGGCATGTGGTGCTGGGGCTCGAACTGCGGTCCCTGAGAGGCGCTCTAGACCGCTGAGCTATCTTGCCAGCTCAGAATATGGCATACTTTTAAAGTTTGTTTGTGTAGGAGCCAGGGAGATGGCTCAGTAAAATAAATGCTTGCCTGGCAAGCACAAGCACCTGAGTTCAATCTCAAGTTCTTCCTAAATAAATAAATAAAATAAAATAAAATAAAAATAAAAGAAGAATTTTATGCTTGTGGAAAATGCACTAATTTTCTAGATAGATTGTTTAAAGCAGATAAATGAATAACTTTTGAAGAAATATTACATGTTTTAAATAATTGTTTGATAATTAATGAAAATGGACACAAAACTAGAATATCTTGTTTTCATTATAATGTATTATTAAAGGATTTTAATTTAGAAGTCATGAAGTATCAGATATTTTCTAATTTCAATATTTGTTTTACTCAAAATATCAGGCATTGCAATTGGGTAAACTATTACATGTATGCAAATTATTCTAATACTTGTGTTTCAGCTTTTATTGACTATAAAATATCAAAAATGTATGTCATGCTCTTTCAAACATGCTCTAATGATCCTCTGAATCTGTGCGCTTTAACATCATGCATGTATCAAAACATGCATAAAGGGAGAATGAAAATACTACTGAATATTCTCCTACCTTCAGTCTGAAAGGGACTACATTATATTCAAATGCAAAATGTAGTCTTAGAAATAACATTTACTAATATTCGGTTTCATTCAAAAACTGACACATTGTTGCTGTGGAATAACAATCTAAGTGGCACAACTAATTTAGCATTTGTGGTCTAGCTCTAAATATGGACTGACTTTTGTCTTCTTGTCTTTTATTCTTTGTGCCCTGACCATTGTTCTTGGTTCTTCTCCAATATGGTGTCTTGGTTTCTTGCGTGAAAATGTCATTCATATCTTCACGTGGCAAACATCTCATCATTCTATTTTCAGCCCTTCCTATTAAGTCACAGTTATTCTCCTGTGACTTTAGCCATCACTGATATGCTTTATGGAATCCATTTATTCACGGATCATGCACATAAACTCTGTGACACTTTTATGTCACTCTACTCTTTGTTAATCTTTTTGTTAGTCTACTAACACATATTACCTATACATTGGACATGGTCCTCTTTTTTCCTCTCTTTACCTTGCTTGGTATTAATTACCTCCTCTAACGAAGTATAAATTTCTTCTGAATATGAATAAAAAGAATAAACTTTCCTATCTCTCACTTGTTATAGAATTGTAGACAAGGAGCACTAACTAAATACCATTTCACCAATATTGTGAATTTTGGTGAAGAAGAATGCTTCTGTTACAGCCACCAAGTGCTGCCGCCAATGAGAAGTGCCTTCTTTTCATCTAAGGGGGTGCTCACCTTAAAGACACACTAGATTAATAAGTGACGATGGGTGTCCCCTTTGGGTTTTATTAAAATTGATCACACTCATTTTTAATTGTTAGAAAGGCACTTAAAATAGTGTGATCGCTTTGACTTCAATATATGTTTTAAATTAATTATATGGAATAAAGGTTAAATTATGTGAGGGCCCATGCTGAGCTCATGCTTGCAGACGGGCAAGAAGAAATCAACACATTAGAGAAGAGAAGAGATAAGTGGCACTTTTGCCATTGCAATTTAATTCTACTGCTTTCCTAATGAAAATTCACCTAAACACCAAGTACCTTACTAATTATCTAATCTCAGCAGGAAAATAATAAATAGAGACTGTATAATTGTTGGAATTGTGCTCAGAGTTGCTTCACACGTGGATCTTCCCCAAGGAGTGACATCCAATATTGAGCTTGAAATACATTATCTTAAGGAAAACAAAATTTTACAGCAAGCTCAGTCCTTCTCTTTATAGTTTAAGGTCTCTAAATTGGAGTGGTTAAAATTTTAGTCGATGTAATAAAAACTTTAGTAAAACCAGTAGATTTAATAAAATTATTAGTTGTCATTTTTGGCTGGTTGTCATTTTTGTTGGCTATAGTCAAAGAGTATTCTTTGGTACACAAATAAACTTTAATATAAGATACTAACGCAAGTGTCAAAACAAATGAATTAATAAACACAAAAAATCACTACTTGATGGTTGTATATTTGGGGAAGACTGATTGAATTATAATTATTCTACAGTGCTTCAGAAGCATTTTCTTTGGTTATCAATACTTTTCCAAGTGAAGGACACAAGTTGCTTAGAAAAAAATACATGAAGAAATGACGAATTCCCAAGAGCACTCCTGATCCGTATTGTTTCTTTAGCCATGGACAGATAATTCTGTTAAGTGCTTCTACAAACATCTTTCTTTAACAAGCCTCCACCTGCAGTCCGAGATGATTTGTTCATGGCAGGTTTCATAAAGAGAAACTTATATTTCTTTTGCTATTTCTAGCTGTAAAAGTGGTTCTTGCAGTAGTGTGAAATAGTAAATGGCATAAATATGTTTAGAAATGCTAACACTGGCTCTACTATTTTCAAATGAAAATATTTCATTTGAATAATAGAACAATTCCAACAAACAGCATATTAGGGCTCAGTTTACTAACTCTTAAAAAACCCTATAAAAACAAATGCTAAGATATTATAGAAACAAGTACAAATATTTACAAGATAATGGTAAGCATAGGCAGAAGAAGGATTGGGAATAGGTGAATAAACTTTAATTATAGATTAAAATATCTTTGTTATTTACACACATATAAATCTGAAAACACATAAGGAACTATAGAACAGTGAGAAGAGTTGAAAATGACTACAATAAATACAATACACTAATACAGGAAACGTCACTTTATCTTCCAATGAGTAATAAGACCTGCACAATTGACATGTATGATAGAAGTGTGTGGTTCCATTTTGGTTGATTTACCAATGGAATGACATAGATAAACTGGATTTTGGCTGGAATTTTGAGTCAATGTCAAATAATACTCTTGAAGATACAATGCAAGATAATATAGTTAAGTTTAGATTAAAAATGAATAAAAAACAAATAATAAAAAGCAGCCCCAAGAACACTGTGGCTAAGGTAAAAAAAAAGAAATTATGGTTTCATTTTTAACACACAAAATAATTCAATAGTGACACAAAAACTGCTTTAAGAGTAATATAAAAATAAATGAACAGAATTAAAGTTAGTTTTGTTTTCAATAAACAGATATAAAATTTCATTACAGATAAAATACAAATATTCATATTTTCTACTTGTCAGTCCAGATTTGTGAAATTGTTTTCTTTTCACTTACTTATTCATTTCCTTTCCATTCAATTGCATGATTGAACATTTTTCAGATGCAAAGTGAAATGTCCTTAAGAACTGGAAAGAAATATTCTAAATAAACAGTAGGTTAATATTTCCAGGAAAAGGAAATTAAAGTGGTAAGGATATCCAAATCCATGTCATATAATTAATGAACCTTGAGATACTTGTACTGATAAAGGGAATATATTTAAAGTAAAAAATGATGTATTTGAAAGGGTTTCATAAAAATTTTGTGCTGTCATGTAAGGTAGAAACATAGCTAACCAGTAACCACCACCAAAAAGCAAATAGAGGCCAAGAAGGAGTAAAAATTTTCTAATTATTGGAGTAGCTCAGAAGAAGAGACATCTGTGTCAGTATCTGTGATTCTCAAACTCAGGCATACTACAGCAATCTTCCAAAGGATGTATTAGAGGGTGTTTTATGGGAGTTAGATAAAGTTAGGAGTACAGAATGACTTCAGAGAAGATTCTAGAAAGCTGTACTCAAGAAAACTACAGTGAGAAGTAGTAGATATGCTGTAGATAATATATTACAGTTGTTAGAAATCTTGGTTCATTACCAGCATTTATCCTGCTTATCATGGACCAATCTTTCATTCATAGACTGATTCCCAAGCAACAAGACTCGAATTTTTCATGCCAGTTATTCCTTTCTTCCATATTCAGGGAAGCTCTTGATTTATTATTCTATTAGTTCTTTCTTTTTATTTTGGTCATACCGGGGATTGACCCTGCGTTTACCAGGCAGGCACTTAGAGGAATTTTCTCTTAGGGTTTGAACCCTAACTGTCTATCCCTAGGCAGAATTCTCTGGAGCTATCTAAACCCTGACAAAAGGTTGATTTGTAGTTTCCATTCTCGGGACTTCTCCCAGTACCCATGTCTCACTGTGCTCCTTAGAGTTGAGCTACCAATTTCAGACCCAATTTCACCAAAATTAGGGTTTTTTTTTTTTGTTTGGTTGGTTTGTTTTGGATTTTTGTAGGGAGTACTCCAGTCCTTTCAGTTCAGTTCAATTTATCCAGTGACACATTTTTTTCCTCTCTGAATCTCTAGGCTCCTTCTAACAGTTTCAGTTTTCCTTTGCAATCTGCACTTAAGCCATTCCATTTGAAGTTCTGTTTCTCATTCAAAAGAATAATTTTCATCATTAATTCCTGATAATGGAAATAAATGTAAATAAGTGAAATAGATTTTAAAATTTTAAAGATCATAGAAAGAATATATAGGGTTAAAACTAATGGTTATATTTAAATTGACAAGAGGAACTTTGTTATAGGCAGAGCAAGCATAATCTTGTTGTACTTGAAATAAGATTTATTTAGATATTGCAACTTAGATATTATATCATTATTGATCCTTACAAATGTGGGAAAAATCAATCTATTGTCTTTCATCTGCTGTGAAAACATGATGAAGTAAATATCAGACACATAAATATGTACCCACATAAAGATTCTATTGTATCCTTGGATAAAAAGGTATTACTAGTAACGGAAGGATGTATTTATATTTTATTAAAAATTGATATCTCTAAGCTGAGTAATTACTTGGAAAAGTTACTGATTAGCTCATAAATGCAACTTCATTTCTGACATTTGCAATTTTGGTATCTGAAGTTTCAGGATACTATTTGCAAAAATAATGGCAAAGTAAAGCACATTTTATTTTATACTTTTCATAAAATGAAATAAATGAGAGCTCTTCTAAAATAGCATTTATTCTCTTGTTTGGTGCTTTGGTGATACTATGTTTTAATATACACGAGGAAACTGATGCTACAGAGGAAGTACGGGTTGGTAGTGAATACACGATGAGGCAGCACGATCGGCATTTATGTACAGAAGTATTACTTCAGCAGTTTAGAAGGCCGAGGCAGAAGGATCACCATTTTGCTTTTTGCTTGAACAACATAAGAACACATTCATCTATCTGATCTTTGGCAAAGGCACTGAAAGCATTCATTTGTAGGAAAGACAGCCCACTAACAAGGGGTGGTGGGCACAGTGGAGAGTCTTTTCTGAAAAGCTAGACTTGGCCCATATCTCTCACTCTGTACTAAACAACACGTTAAAGGTGCAAACATTCAACTTGCCAGAAGAAAAAAATAGGTCAAACAACTGAGACCATAACTGTAAGAAAATATTTGCTAAGCAAGACTGAAGTTGCAGAAGATTTAGCAAATGGAGTTATATCTGACTACAACTCTTCTGTAGAGCAGAAGAGTCAAGTAGCAGAGTGAAGGGATAGCCTCCAAAATGGGAAGAGCTTTCCATATCTGGACTGTTATCTGGAGGAGAAATATCTAAAATATACAAACAACTCAAAAAAGTAACCCACCTAAAATTAAAGACCAAATCAGGAAATGCATAAATGTGATGAACAAATATTTCACAGAGGATGAGTATAAATGTCAAATAAATACATGAAAAAAAAATACTCAACACCTCTTGTCATTAAAATGGTACAAACTAAAACATTGTTAAAATTTCATTTCTCTCTCTCTCTCTCTCTCTCTCTCTCTCTCTCTCTCTCTCTCTCTCTTCGGTGGGGCCGGGGATTGAACTTAGGCCCTTGCGCTTGCCAGGGAAGCGCTTATTCCACTGAGCCATTTCCTGGGCCTTCAAAATTCCATTCCATTTCAGAAAGGATGACAATTATCCACTGATCTATTAAACAAGTGAACAACAATGACAAAACAAGTGTTTACATAGCTCTGATGAAAAGCAAATCTTCCTACATTGTTGGTGAAATTGTAAATTAGTACAACCATAATGAAAAACCAGTATAGAGACGTATTTTTTTTTGTTTTTCTATTTTTATTTAATTATTTAATAAAATAAAAAACCGCTACACAGTTCGGACTAGTAGTGATCCTCCCATCTCAGCCTCTGCATCATGAGTACTATAGGCGTGCACCGTCGTGACTGGTTTCAGGCCAGCACGGCATGTAGTCCTGCTACCAGGGATAAACTCAGGACCTCGTGCTTGCAGGTTGGCACTTAGGCCACCAAGCTATTTCCCCTGCCCAATATGGAGCTTCATTAAATATTTAAAATTGGAAATTTCTAGCCAGTGAGATAGCTCAGCAGACCAAGCGTCTGCTTAGGTAAGCTCAGGGATGGGGGTTTGATCCCAGGAACCACATGACATGCTGGCCGTACCCTGGGACACCCTGAGCCAGAAACCAAGTCCAGACCTGGTGGCACATGCTTGTAATCCTAGTTAGTCCTGGGGAGATTGAAACAGGAGAATCACTATGAGTCCAAGCTGCACAGTGACACCCTGTACCACATGCATAAATTAAAAATAAATAAATAAAATAAAATTAGAAATTTCATACCAACCAGTTATGACGCTTCAATGTATTTCCCCACAAAGATCTTAAGACATAGAACTATAATGATACATATGTACCATTATTCAGAGCAGCCCAATTCATACTAGCTTAATCCTGAAAGTAGACTATATTGCCATCAGTAGATAATTGGGAAAGGAAAATGTAATATAAATGTAAGATATACATATACATATATATATATATATATATATATATATATATATATATATATGTAGGAAAATGAATGCACCTGAAAAATATCATGATGAGTGAAATGAATCAGACACACACAAGCTTGGACATCATGTGATATCTCGCTTCAGAGAAAGCTAAGGTACATGCTAAGAGAAAACTAAAGGGAAGATAGGTAGAGACATAGAGATTAACCTTTTGTAAATGGGAAGGGCTCCGGGGAGTAAAAGTGAAGAGAGAGGAGGAAGGGACTGTGGCACAGGTAGAGTAAGGGTATGTCACATGCAAAACCCTAGTACTCTCAAGTCATGCAAGCCTCATGTGTCGTAAACATGACCAAGGTTAGTAAAAAAGACAAATAAAAAGGGAGAGAGGAATTAGAGGAAGGGGAAGGGGAGCAGAGGGAAGGGGAGATTTTAAAAAAAGAAACTATTATGTACATGTACCCTCTCCTCAAGGTGACTGTGAAGTTCATATACTGCAAACACATATTTATGAATAAATATTAATAACACAAAAGAAAATTAAGAGTTTGGGAATGTAGTCTATACAAAGACTCTGGTTTAAATTTCCAGTACTGCAAAGTTAAAAGAGACTCATTTTGTTAGTTATAGTTGGTAAATTGCAAACCTATTCCAGAACTTAACATTTTAAAATAACAAACATCTATTATCTTATGGTTTTTGTGAGTTAAGGGAGCTCAGAATTAGCCAAGTGCCTCTGGCTCAGAAGACTGCAATCAAGCTGCTGGCTAGGGACAGAGTCATCCCCAGGCTGACATGAGCCAACCTGCCATCAGGCTCACTTGCCTACCTGTTGGCAAGGCTCAGCCTCTCCCTGGCACTTGGCCACATACATTATTTTCTTGCCACGTGGGATTATTCTAAGGGCTTCTCACAACAGGACAGTGTGCTTTACTCAGCAAGCAAGCACGAAAGAGCAACAGGATGAATAGATGAGTGCCTAGCGCTTTCTAAAACCCATTCTTAAGAGCAATATATGATGTGGTCTGCCACACTACATTTACTAAAGAAAAGGTCCTTAATCCAGGCCACACTCAAGGGGATAAATTAGACGAGGGTGTGAATAGCAAGGAAAAAGATCATCAGGGACTACTTTAGGAGCTGACATACACAAAAAACACTTTGCTTTGTGGGGCACTTATTTTGGAGTTTTTGGTCTATAAGAATTATGGAGGCATCCATGCAAAAATATGTGTGTAATTTTATACTAACTGGTTAAGGATAATGAATGAAAATTCAAGATTTAATTTGAATTTAGCTACATTTAAATGCATTTGCTATTGATTAGTAAATTAGAAATATACACATAAATAGCCTATTGTGATTTTTAAGTACAATATATACAGTAATTGAAAATGTTATGGGTTCCCAACATAGAATCCAGAGCAGAATCCAATATTAAAATTTATGAGCCTTTTATTACCAGGCCCGGGACTGATGAACCATACTCATGCAGGAGAGGACAAACAGCAAGGGATCTTAGAAGTACCGAAGTTGTAAAACTAGAAACCATATCCTGTTTCGCAAACAAATTTGTCATTTAACACAGAACAGTACCTTTAGGGACAGTGTGACCATTACTCAGCATACATTTTTTTCTGGGAGAATCGTTTAGCTCTTGTTTAACATACATCTGTGTATGTGTTTTGTTTTGTTTTTTTTCTATTTTTAAATTTTTTTAATTGAAGAACAAATAGCAATGAGACAGTTTCAAGACAAATTAACAGGACAGCTTTGATGAATCAATACATTTCAAAATATTTTTGTAATGTTTTGGTGTCGTACAAGGTGCATACATGATATTATTCTTACAGGCATTATTATAGCAGGTGTCTCTAATCAGTGAATGAAGAGACCATAGCTATATTATCTTATCTTATACTTATCTTATTTTTTATAGCTGAATTATATCACCAGATTCAATAATTAATACATTCTACACTGTTATCTCCCTAATGTTTGTCCATAGTACTAGAAGCCGATATAATATCTTGTCCAACCACTATTAGTGCAAATCTTGCTTCTCATACAATTATGCAAAAGCATGGCATATTTACCCTAACTGCACTGTTTATACACACACATCATGATTCTTCCTTTGTATACCCCCCGTTTTTTTGTCTGGACCTGTTAAAGATAGGCACTCCATTGTCATTAAACCAATTTAGGTGCCTGAACTTGGCAACACAATAAAACACAGTCTAGCATTCCACAATAATAGTGAAGTATCTGAAGAAGTTGACTATAGCCATTTACAGCTCAACTTATTATTATGGCTCCACATTATATACCTCATTTTTATACTTTTCTGCTGGATGGTTAAGACTGAGATAGAGTAAGGCCTATATACAAAAAGATGTAGCTTTTCTGATAAGGTCAGTCAAGTCTCCTCAGGGTTTATCTTGTTATCCTGTACCTTACTCTGTAGATCCTTTGTCTATGTCACCCATGCGGATGAGTCACGGCCAATGCTTGACCAGTTTGCTCTCAATGAGAGCCTGAGAGAAAGTTTTCTTTCCATGTGATTCTCCCCAGGCACACTATAGATCATCAGTCTCTTTCCTCTGTGGCTCCTATATCTCCTTGATCAGAAAATTTGGGGCACAACTGAGTTCCATGATGTTACAGTACAGGTTCTCCTATGCCCTGGGTCTTCGATGACATTGAAAGGCTAGGGCCAAAATGTTGGCTGGCCTTGCGGCTCTTCTATTTCTCCAGTTTTGATCTCTGAACTTAGGTGTTGACCATCCAGAAGAAAGGCTAATTAGTTCTCTGCAGCATATGCCGTTCAGTTTGCCCTAACTATCTGACTCAATTCTTTTTAGTTGTTGTTCATTTCTATTTGTATTTCTTCTTTTGACTTCTTATACTAGGGAGACTATGTGGGATATAAGTGAAATAAGCCAGGCACACATGTGCAAATATCATATGTGGTTTTGACTACCACAACAACAGTTTTAAGTTTGTTAGCAGCAATTTATTTTGCACAGTTAGGAGCATTTCAACCTTTACTCTGATTTATTTTGTAGGCCTATTCTGGGAACTCTCAGTCTATCAATAATTTATCGATGGTACACCAAGCCTCCTTGTGGTCGTACAAGGAAGCAGGGTCACAGAAAGTTGAACGGAGTAATTTTTTACATTTAGTTTTACATTATTTCATTACAGACAATGAGAGAAATGTATGAAAAGTCTGGGTAATGAATAAGTGCCATATTATAAACTGTATCAGAGATCTATGGAAGTAATGAGCACTAAATGATCTAAAACTTCAGGGAGGGAAATATTTATGAGATGAATATAATATGTAAGTGGCTCTTACTCCCCTTTTAGGGGTGTAAGACAATCTGGGGTGCAGGAAGAATTATCTGCCTAGAAGAAATTACTATAATGAGAAACCACAAAAGCTTTCAATTGTCACAGGACTGCCACAGTAGGCATATGAGAGTAATACAATTTGAAAACTTGAGGAAACGCTTATGTGTGACCAGTGTTGTGCTCTGAACTGGAGATGACCTAAAATTTGGCCCTGGTACTAACTGCAGAGATTTTATTAAAACTTCAAAACTAAAGGGACAAAAATTCATCTCTTGTCATGCAATAAAAACTTGCCAGAAAGAAGGCTGGCCAGATAGCTCAGTGGATTAAAGTACCTGCTTAGGCAGACTCAGGGGGAGGAGGTTCAATCCCTGGCCTGCCATGCCAGCCCTGCCCACAGGGCACACTGAGATAGCACTTGAGACTGGGCATGGTGGCACAGGCCTGTAATCCCAGCATTTGAGAAGCTGGAAACAGGAGAATCACTACAAGCCCAATCTGTGTAGTGAGACTCTGTAGACCCTGCACTAAATACAAAAAAAAAAAAAAAAAAAAAAAAAAAAAAAAAAAAAAAAAAAAAAAAAAAAAAAAAAAA
>PVKA01026589.1:0-31527 GCA_004027165.1 Ctenomys sociabilis | reverse complement strand
CTTGGAAGACCCAAAAAATTCCACCAAGAAACTACTAGAACTGAGAAGGAAATTCAGTAGCATAGCAGGATACAAAATCAATATACAGAAGTCAATAGCATTCCTCTACACAGATAACAAGAACACTGAAAGGGAAACTATTGAAAAAACACCTTTAACAATAGCCCCGCGCATAATGAAATACCCTAGCAAACACCTAACCAAGGAAGTCAAAGATCTTTTCATGGAAAATTACAACACCCTAAGAAAAGAGATTATAGAGGATTTCAGAAAATGGAAAGATATTCCATGCTCCTGGATAGGAAGAACCAACATCGTGAAGATGGCCATACTCCCAAAATTGCTGTACAGATTTAATGCAATCCCTATCAAACTGCCACTAACATACCTCCCAGATATAGAGAAATCAATCCTAAAATTTATTTGGAACCACAAACGACCTAGAATAGCAAAGGCAATCTTGGCCAATCAAGACAAGGTAGGAGGCATCACAATTCCTGATTTGAAATTATACTACAAAGCCACTGTGATAAAATCTACATGGTATTGGCAACAAAATAGACCTGAGGATCAGTGGAATAGATTAGAAGATGCAGAGGCATCTACAAAAACACTCAGCCATCTTATCTTCGACAAAGGGGATACACATGCTCACTGGAAGAAAGATAGCTTCTTTAACAAATGATGCTGGAAAACATGGCTTTCTACATGCCGAAAACTAAAACTTGACCCAGCTCTATCACCATGCACTAAGTTAAAGTCAAAATGGTTTAAAGATCTAAACGTTAAAACAGAAACACTCAATTTCCTGGAAGAGAAAGTAGGAGGAACTCTTGAAGACATAGGGGTAGGTAAAGAGTTCATGAACAAACATATATTCACACGGGAAGCTCTTGAAAGAATCAGCAAATGGGATCAACTCTTCTTAAAGAGCTTCTGCATGTTAAAAGAAATTCTCAACAGAGTGAAAAGACAACCCACAAATTTTGAAAAAATCCTAACTAATAAGCAATCAGACAGAGGACTACTGTCTAGAATTTACAAAGAACTAAGATATAACAGGGCCCTCAAATTTAAAGACCCAATTCAGAAATGGGCATCTGAGATGAATACACACTTCTTAGAGGACGAAATTAAAAAAGCGAACAAATATATGAAAAAAATGCTCCACGTTGCTAGCCATTCATGAAATGCAAATAAAAACAACACTGAGATATTATCTCACTCCAGAAAGAATGGCTATCATAAGGAAATCAACCAACAACAAATGTTGGAGAGGTTGTGGGGAAAAGGGAACACTTCTCCACTGCTGGTGGGAATGTAGACTAGTACAACCATTGTGGAGGTCAGTGTGGAGACTCCTCAAAACAGTAGGACTAGAAATCCCATTCAAGCCAGCTATCCCCCTACTGGGAATTTTCCCAAAGGATTTCGATACATTGTATCATAGAGATATATGTACATATGTTTATAGCAGCTCAATGTGTGATAGCAAAATCTTGGAAACAACCAAGATGTCCATCACATGAGGAATGGTTGAAAAAAATATGGTATTTCTATATAATGGAGTATGACTCAGCTATTAAGAATGATAAGTTTGAAGCATTTATACTGAAGTGGATGCCACTTGAACGTATACTCATATGTGAAATAAACCAGACACACATGTGTAAATATCGTATAGTCTCCTTAGTATAACAAGCGAAAAGCAGAAATACAAAAGGAAACGTACAACAAGTAAAATCAATTGAGTCAGATAAGGCATAGTGAATGGCATATGCTGCAGGATACTAATCAGCTTTTCTTCTGGATGGTTAACAACCTAAGATTACAAGTCAGAGTTGGAGAAATAGAAGAGCCACAAGGCCAGCCAACATTTTGGCCCTAGCCTTTCAAGGTCAGCAAAGACTCAGGAGAACCTGTACTGCAACATTATGAAATTCAGGTGAGCTCCAAATTTTCTGAACAAGGAGATTATGGAGCTACAGAGGAAAGGGATTGAAGTTCTAAAGTGTGCCTGGGGTGAGTCACATGAAGAGAAAACTTTCGCTCAAGCTCTGAAAGTGAGAAAACTGGTCAAGCATTGGCCGTGACTCATCCTCATGGATGACACAGACAAAGGAACTACAGAATAATGTACAGGTCTACAAGATAAACCCTGAGAGGACTTCACTGACCACATAGGAATTATAAAGTTCATGTGTTGGTATATAAGGCTTGATCTACCTAGGTCTTAACCATCCAGCAGAAAAGTATAAAAATGAAGTATACATCGTGAGGCCATAATATTAAGTTGAGCTGTAAATGGCTATGGTAGACAATTTCTTTGAGTAACTCAGTATGGTTGTAGAATGCTGGACGGTGTTAGATTGTGTTGTCGAGTTCAAGCACCTAAGTTAGCCAAAAGTATTGCCCACTTTTGACAGGTGTAGACAAAGGAAGGGTTGTAGAAAGAAAAAATCATGATGTGTGTGTATAGACAGTACAGTTGGGATAGATAACACTGTGCATCTACATAATTCTGTGAGGGGCAAGATTTGCACTAATGGTGGTTGGACAGGATATTATGTTGGCTTCTAGTATTACGGTCATCCACTAGGAAAGCAATTATTGAATTTTTGATATAATTCAGGTATAAAAAATAAGATAAGTACACAGCTACATTCTTAATTCACTGATAAGAGATATCTGCTAAAATAATATCTGTAACTATAATATCATGTATGCACATTGTACAATACCAAAACATGATGAAAACAGTTTGCAATGTATTAATTTATCAAATCTGTATGGTTAAGGTGTCTTGAAACTGTCTGATTGACATTTGTATTTTAATAAAATAAAAATAAATGAAAAAAAAGACCTATATAACACAAAATTATTCGTTTTTATAAGATATATAATAAAATATATTCTTATTCTGCAAATATCCTTAAAGTGATGATAAATGAAACAACCAGAAAGAAATCTAATCATATAATAATTATTTAGATGATATTATGTTTTATGATGTTACTATTAATTTTAATAACTACATTAATATGATTAGAATCCTTTATATATAATATCATTTTTCAAAATATTGGTATAAGATATATGCATTCTCTGGGGACTAGGGATGCCAACTGAGATCTAATAATTGAAACCTTCTGATCCATAGTCAGACTCATTGTCCATTCTGCCATTGGCTCACCAAGATCTAATAATTATTATTTTTTTTTTTTTTTGGCTTTTTGAGGCAGGGTCTCACTATGCAGTTCAGGCTGGCCTTAAGCTCACTTTGTAGCTCAGGCTGGTGTCAAACTCACAACAATCCTCCTGCCTCAGCCTCCCGAATGCTGGGATTACAGGCATGTGCCACCATGCCCGGCCAGAAGATCTAATAATTATAAAGAAACTTTTGTTGGAAAACAAAAATGCTATTTTATTTTCAAATGTTATATGAAGACACAGTGAAGACATTTATTACTGTTCCTGCAGTCATTTTCTCACTGTAATCTAGGATCAAATACTATTTTTCCTTTGTTTCACTTCTTTCCCCAAAGAATCATGTATCTTTCCCAATAAAGGAAGCAACATGTGGATAGACTTATTCCTACTGCAATTTTCCTTCCTAGAGGTTTTGTCCTCATGCTCATTAATTTACATCATTATTGTTTGCAAGTATTGAAAACAAACTCTGCAGTACTTCCATGGGACTCCGTTAAGAAGCTTAGCAAGAAGATAAGGGATGATTTCTCCTGAAGTTACCGATGGTGATGTGCTACATTTGATCAGCTGAGTAAGAGAGTTGTCCAGAAAATGCTGAAACTTCTCGTCCTATTAACATGGAAGACTGAAGATGAGGAGGGGAAGGCCCACCAAAGAGAGCTTTGAGCTCGGAGGAAAGCCTGGCATACAGCTGTTCAAGGTGGCTGTGGAGAGGGAGCTGGTCATGAGGGCAGAGCTATCACAACTCTCAAAAAAGGTCAAAACTGTTTTCTCAACGTGTGGGCCTCTTGCAATATCCTTGCCTTCAATCATCTCTAGATGAATTTTATGCACAAAAAAGCTTCATAGGCAATTTTGTTACTTTGAAGTTGTTGAAATTAGTAAAACAAGAATTCCCTAAATTATATGTAAATGTGGAGTGTTGTCTATTTTACTAAGTTATAGACCTTTTCCTTTCATCAGATTATCAAATGGCTCACTACTTCGCTTCAGATCTAAGAATCACTGGGCAAAGAAATTGACCTCCTCTAATTGTACCTAATTAATTCCACTGGAGACTTAAATTGTCATGGTCAGGAAAGCAGGTCACTTTCTTGATAACAAGAAAAATTAGTCCTTAAAGTGTTTCCCTAGCATTTACCCATAAATTTTTCATCTCTTGAATTATTACTTTGTTCCATAAGTAAAATGCTAGGTACTTTCATAGACATTTATCATCAGAGTAATATGAGAAGCCTGGTTCTAAATGTTCCAGCAACTAAATGCAAAATTCATATCAGGAATGTAAAATGTATTTTCTTTGTGGCTAGCTCAGGATGCCGTGAGGGCGGGTCTGGTGTGGTTGTGGAGCTGAGGATGGAACTGCGGTGCCCTGCGCCTGAGTTTGCCCAAGCAGGAGCTTTAAACAACTGAGCTAACCCACAAGCCCCAGGAATGTAAAATGGCTAAACTTAGACTGCAAAATGTCCCCTATATTTCATAACTGTCGTCTGTCTGTCACAGCTTCTATTCTATAGAAGAGTCTTTGTGGCCTAATCAAGCTGAACAATGTTTGGCAACATCTCACTGATAATGCAGTTCTACTTTATTGCATAGTGGCCTTGGCACAGAGGTCAGCTGTAGCAAGAGAGAGAAGTTAAGAGAAAATGAGTAAAGCTAACTTCCACAGCTTTTCAAACCTCTATGATTTGAGGACAAATCTCCATGGAGAGAAGAAAAGCTGTGGAAAATTACCAAATTGTGGAAGTTGTGGAATTTAGTTTTAGCCAGACAGAGAGAGAAAAGGAGAGAGAGAAAGAGGAGGGAAGGAAAAGGGGAAAAGAAGGGGAAAGGGAAAGGAAAGGGGCAGAAGAGGAGGGGGAGGAGAGAGAAGGGAAGGGAAGGGGAGGGAGATCTATAATGTTTATCTAACAGGAGACAAATATTTTGTTAAGCTATACCTAACCACAAAAGGTAAGGTTAAAAACCAATATTCTTAGATTAGCAAGTGTCAAAATTCATTTAATGATGCCCTAATAGTACATATAGTAAATGTAGGTAGAAGAGAAATATTCAATTGTTTGTGACTACAGATGGCATAAAGCACCTAAGGCTGGCTTGTTCTAAGGAAACAAACCTGCCTTAGAACAAAATCTTAGGTTCAAGATCCTTGTAAACATGCCAACATTTGGTCCAGGGCCTCAGTACACAGCATGGATTCACAGCGTTTCAGCCTCCCCAGTGTTGGGATTACAGGCAAGTGTCAGCACATCAGGACTTAGTGGCTGGCTCAGCACGCCTGGGGATGGGTGACATGGCACGTGGTTCACAGGATCAAACCCTGGTCTCTGCACTTGCCTAAGCAGGTGCTTAGTCTGCTGAGCTATCTCACTGGCCCTAACATGCCAGACTTCTAATGCTAGATTTTTGCTTCTGATTACTATTGTCTTGCTCATGTTTTTATTCTCTGGCAGTACTTGTGACACACAAAATATTCTGTAAAGATTGTTTGATAGATGCATGAATAAATCATAATAAACTATAAGATATATTAGAATTCCAGTTATATTTATTAAGAAATATAAAATCTATATAAAATTTCTCAAGGTTCCAATACTTTATTTTTACTCCACAGATTTGAGAATGACATCCATGGGGTCATTTAGTGACCCAGTCTAGGAAAAGCCTTATCATCTTCAGGTGGCATCTAGGTAGGAGGAGAGAGAGAGAGACTAATGAAAACCTTGAAGACTCTAAGTAGTCCATACTTTGACACAGAAAACATAAATTTCACCTAAAATTTTAAGTCAGATCTCCATCTTATGGCCTTGGATTTTAGGACAAGTCCCTTGGCTATAGACTCAGGAAGAAAAAATAACAATGAATTTTGATTATCAACTAAGCCTGGGCTTACTATCCCAGAGTCAGAGCCAACTCTGAGAGATTCAAATAAAGGATATGCATCAACACACAGGCAACTCTAAGGTGACTTACATACATTGTAATCTCTGTGGTGGATTTGTTTTTCATTGTCTGAGTAGCAAAAATAAGGTAGTATAACCTTAGCAAGGAATAAGAGTGCTAGTGTAAATGAACAAGAGGGACTCTCCCAAAATTTAATTGTTATAATTTACTAAATACCTCTTGGCATTATCAACTGCTTGATTAACAAGCTGTTTATTTTTAATCTTTTCTTAGCAAGATTGCCCTTGTAGCTTTTCCTAGGGTCTCCTTGTATTTCATCTAATACAAGCCTCCAGAATGTAGTACAAGCCTCTGCTCTCCTGCCCATAAGTATTAATTAAGCAATTGAACCTCTTATTCAGAGTGCTTGACAGGCACATTGCATGAAAAGCAAAGGGAACTAATGGAGTTAATGTTCCAATCTCTTATGTATTCACCTCTCTGACCCTTCTGGAACATTTCTTAATGAGATTATCAGCTGCACATACCAAAAGATTGGGATTTATGCAATTATGTCTCAAATTTCTCCTTAACAAACTGTCTTTTCTGCAATTAAATGAGTCAGCCATTTAGCTAAGAAGAAACTTCATTGCTTACTTGTTTTTACCTTGTAAGTAGGTCATAATGACATGTTTTATGTTGACCATATTTATTATTTGTTATAACTATTTTTTATTTGTAAAATGAGACACTAAAATTCACTTTGGGATTAATTGTAAATATTTCCCATTTACTTCCCCTGCTCATATTCTTTTTTTCTCATTTTTTTCTTTTTTAACCTTTTTTTCTGTGTTTTCCCATTACTTTACTGAAGAAAGCAGGAGACCATTCTCAGTGCTTGCTAACAAACCTAAAGACATGAG
This sequence comes from Ctenomys sociabilis, assembly GCA_004027165.1. NCBI lineage: Eukaryota > Metazoa > Chordata > Mammalia > Rodentia > Ctenomyidae > Ctenomys > Ctenomys sociabilis. The sequence goes on along the minus strand of PVKA01026589.1, from coordinate 24,511 downwards.
CTTTCTTTAACTTAGGAAACTGCCATTCCAGAAACCCACATACATAGGTTCCTAGTGGTGGAGAAAGGCCCCTCACTTGAGTTAGAATATTCGTACATTTGAGACAGTTCTTTTCAACATTACTCAGAAAAAACTAGGACATAAACTATTACACTAGTATATAGTGTCAAGACACATGTTATTATTAAGAAGTTTTGGTGATTAATAAACAAAGCATGAAAAAAACCTTGTTTTTGGATTTCAACCCACGGAAATAACCATTTCAAGGGTTGATGCTTATGGAACATGTTTTGCAAAAACTGTTTAAAATGCTTTATTTCTTCCACTTCTACCTGTTTAACTATTCACTCCGCTGTTTTTTAATCTCCACAGTAATATCCAATGCCTCAGAATATCTTAGACTCCAACACATTCCAGGGTCAAGCCAGGATGGTAATTAACATTTCTGTTGTTCCACAAAATTCTTACCTTGACAAGATACTTGGAATAATAATAACCAAACAAGCTCCAGATTGCAGATTTTACATTTCGTTCTATGATTTTTTCCCCGTTGCAACAGGAGTAAGGTTTTGTATTTTTCACCTCTGAATTCTTCCTTATTTGCCCTTGAAGAAAGGGAATAACAGCATGAAATTTTATCAGTGTTATCCTATGAAAGTCAAACAAAAAGCTGTTCAGTCATACAAAGGTTCCAGTCTAAAGAATCTACAAATTACAGAAAATTGTGCTGACTCTAGTCCAAAGGGATCTAATGTTGTCATCTGAAGACAAAGCAAGTAAAAATAATCCTCACAAGGGAGCTTATACACCAAGCAAGAGAACACAGAGGGCAACAGAAGATTGCTAAAGGCCAGACAGCATGCAAACTCTAGGGAACCCTGCATCAAAACTGACTCTGCCTTGACTTAGTATTACTGTAAAAAAGAATAAGATTTTATTTTTTATTGAACCACTGAGAATACTAATAAAAAGGACTTATAATACCAAGCTTTTAAAAACTAACTGTATGTTGTCCACTCTTCTGGGCACTTACTGTTAACAAAAATCTATCAGTGACAAATATAAATGAACAATTTGCAGACAGAATGTAATCATGAATTTGACAATGCCAAATAAACAAGAAAATATTCTGTCATTTCCTAGGCAATATTATACTTCCTAATGGCATAATCATCTTTGATCTAGTAATCCTGTGAGCAGACATATTTAAGATGCTTTTTGTACACCTGCTACTCCTGTTTCTTATTTCCAATTTCTCCAAAAATGAATACTTCAGTCATATATCCTCTTAAAATCCTTCAGAAAATAATAGCTTGAAATCAAGAGAGCAACTGTTTCTTTTTCTCAGGGTCAATATTCATATTATCCATAAACTTTCTTAAATTGATGTCTCTGTGAGTCAATAGATAACTTTACTGTAATTTTGTATTAGCCTTATCAACATGTTCAGGTTTCCAGTTTATTCTCATTATATTATACGAGTCAATACATGAGGCACAGTAGAATGGGTAAGATTTGTGCTCATTCTGTTCCTGTGATTTAATCATGAAATCAATATACTAGAAGCTGATCTTAGAAGAAGACTGTAAATAAGTAAATTATGTCTAAATGTAACTCTCCCCCCAAGTAAATATAGTTATCTCTATATTTCTCCTACAACAGAATGAATATATATATATAGTCACATAATCATTGGCTGATTAAATACACATTTTAGGAAATGAGGATAACCCAAAAACCCTAATAGAACCTATCAGCCTATCTCATTTAATGCATTTTGATGGAAAAAATAGTCAATTTTTATTTACCATATTATTAGACACTAAGACTATTGCACAGATCTATCTTTACAATAAATATTTCTTCTGCTACATACATCATGAATGATTTTGCAACTTCTAGGGCCTTCAGTTCTATTTATACACTATTCTGGCATCTGGGTTGCTTTAGAGAAATCCACTATTGGTATTATTGTGATGATGTAGTTGATGTGAAATTTACTAACTTTGTTCTTCTTTTTCTACTTTTAATTTATGAACTATAATTTACCAACATAAAGTAGTAGAATTCCTTGACAACTATGTGATTCACAGTAATTAACTATTCTCATTCTTGAACAATTAGAGTAAATGCAGAAATTATAATATTTTGAGATTGTAATGCACATTGTGAATCTATGATTGAATATGTACATCCAAGTTACATATTATATCAGCTAATATTTTTACAATTATATATCTTAAATTAATAAAGTTCTTTCATTGGTTGTTGGTACAGACATATGCACAAGTGTGCATATTTTAAGTACATCATTTATAATTTTAATTATTCTATATAAGAGATGTAATTTTTCACTTAAAAATACTTTTCACCATTACAAGTGATGTGAGTCTTTCCACTCATTCTTTTCCTAGATGAGAATGCAGCTATTTTTTACTTGAAGCAGTAGTACAGGTGAGGCCCTTTGTCAAGAAAAAGGACAGAGAAATAGAAAGAAGGTAAGAAAAAAAGATAAAGCTACAGATACTATATGTATGTTTCACAAAAATTAACACGAAAATCTAACATAGACTAAATGTAAAAGGAAAATGAACATAACTTCCAGTACAAAACATCAGAGAATATCTAAGGAAATGCATTTGATGTTTTTTTATAGAAAAATCAAAAGTGTAATCCATGAACACAAAAATCAGTCATTTAGGTTTTATAAAACTTAGAGAAAATATGTTTAAAGTGTATTTTTAATATAATATTTCATTCAAAATGTACAAAGAACTCTATACTCAATAATAAGAAAACAATCCAATAATAATATGATTAAAAATTCTGAACACACAATTCAGTAAAGAAGACATAGTGGCAATTAAACATATAGATAGCCATTATCTTATATTAGCAAGAAATCACAAATTTAATGAAAGTGATATTATTCACCCATTAAAATGACCACAGCTCAGAAACCTAACTATTCCAAAAGTTGAAATTACAAAACAACATAAACTTTCATGCCTTGCTAGCAGGAATTTAAAATGAAAAACCATCTGGAAGTGTCCTATGAAGTTAAATGTAGTCTTACCATATGACCTAGCAATCACTTTCCTGTATATTTGAATGACTGAGTTGAATATTCTCAATCCAAAACTTTGTACATAAAATGCTTATGCTAGCTTTATTAAAAGCTACCCAAATCTGGGAAAAACTAAATTGTTCTTTACCAGGTGAATGGATTAAACAAACACTGATGATATCCTAGAGTAATAAAAACAATAGATATAGTAAAATGATCACTAGTGAGTCCAGATTTGATGGGGCAGGTGAACAGAGAACTATGTGAAATATAGGAAATAGATTAGGACAATTATATTATTCTGTTGAATATTGAAATGGTGAATGCCTGATCTTATGAATTTGCTAGAAGCCACAAAATTGCAACAGAAATAATAACCTTCAATGTCAGCTATGGACTTTAGTTGACAATAATAAATCTGGATATATTATCTGCAATTATGTATATATAATATACATTATAAAATTTATATTGTATATATATAACATGGACTTTAGTTGACAATAATAAATCTGTATATATTATCTGCAATTATATATATATAACATATATTATAAAATTTATATTGTATATATATAACATTTTTTGGTGGAATCATGGACTGAATTCAAGCCCTTGCACTTGCCAATCAAGCCTTTATTCTACTGAGCTATTGCCCCAGCCCTGCAGTAATATTTTGGTCTGTTAATTGTAACGTATGTTCCACAATAGTGCAAGACTATTAATATGAAAGGTGTACAAAAAGAAGGGTTTCTTACAAGCCCCTCTATTACTTGTTCACCTATTCTTCCTTTAAATTGCATAAAGGCTCCATCCAAAAACTAGAAAAAGAAAGTTACATCAATTAAAAAGAAATCCTAAAATTAAAGATGCAAAAACTGACTAAAATAAGAATATTCAAAAATTATAAGTACACATTAATAAAAGGACAACACCAAAGGATTAAAAAATATTTAAAGATACCTTATTTTGTACTTGGTAAGAGTAGTGCAGATGAAAATAATGAAATAACTTTGTGTATTTCGAGGTGGAGGAAAATCAAGAAATCAGATAACATCAAGTTTTAAAATTGTTGGGGCTGGGAATTTGACTCAGTGGTAGAATGCTTACAACCTTTATAAGTTAAAGCTGGCAAAGATAAGTTATGCAGGATCCAATAAAAATGTAGGACAATGAACTAATATTAAAATAAGTGCTCATAAACACCAGGTGTGGTGCTACTTGCCTGCAATCCCAGAACCAGGGAGGCGGAAGTCGGAGGATTACTACTAGTCCAAGCTGCATAGTGAGACCCTGTACAAAATACATTTTTTAAAAGTTATACAAAATAGGTACCAAAACTGTACAAATAATTAGAATTTAAAATCACCTGTGAGATATATGAGAAAATATTAAAGGACAACATTGTGTAGTGGTTGAGACTAAGAATTGGGTATGACAAAGCTGAGACAGACACTTAGACTGGATCTAAATGTACCTTCCCTACAAATAAAGAACTTAGAGTGGCTTTCAGCAAATTCTGTATCAGCATCGTACTTAAAAGAACTGAAGCAAAACAATTGCTGGTACATGGGGTCATTTTCAGTAACATTTTAATTATCTTACTTATATCCACAATACTCAGCAGAGAATTTTGTGAACATTTAAATATCCAATAAAACATATGAATAAATATATAAGAAATAATATACGTTAAAGAATTATCAGGGCCAGGGAGATAGCTCAGTAAAATAAGCACTTGCCTAGCAAATGTAAGGGCCTGAGTTCAATCCCAGGTCCCACCAAAATAAACAAACAAAATAAAATGAAAAATAAATGTTAAAAAAAGAATTATTTAAAGACAATAAAAAAGTATCAGTGAAATCAGGGCTTAGTGCCCCCATATAGGAAAAGAAAGTATTGAAAGCAAGCTATTAATTCCAAATAGTATTCTAATCTAATAAAAGTGTTGTTTTATGAACCCCAGTCTTATAGATAACATTATCTTTAGACTACACAAGAAGTTAGGGACTACAAAAGACCATAAAGTTTTTCTAAATACACATGTCTTACTAACAGACAGATCAAGGATTGTCCAATTATAAATTGAAAGTTCTTTCAACTATGTAAAATCCATGTCACCAGTGAGTGCCCCACTTCAATTTGTCCTTTGTGAACATGTAGTAGGATGAAGCCTCTGTCACTGCGAGAGGAGAGACGTGCCGTGAGGTAGAAGTTGGCCAGGAGCCCTGTTCACAGTTTTACGCGTGGGCAGGGCGTCAAAGGCCACAGCTGCTGTGCCTCCATGGTCTCGGGCACAGAACTGTGAAAATCCGAAATGTTCTTTCTCTCTCTCTTTTTCATGAACAACCAGTCCCACAGGAATCACTGAAGAGAAAAGCTGACTGTAAACCAAACCACAGAATCATTTCAAGACTAATTAGAAACTACAAATGTGGAAAAGAACGTTTCATTTTGCTTGTAGAGCGAGTGAAGAAAGAGCTATTGACTGTTCTATCCACAGCCAAACCGAGCCACCCAGCCAAGCGCTTTTCTCCCTTCCTTTCACTCTTTCTTCAACTGGAAAAACCTCTACTCCACTTGACTACTCAAGGAAAGAGAGTAGGTGTCCTCTCAGATCCTGTAGAATGCTCCTTGGGCTGATACCAGTGACAGCAAAACTTTTGGAGATCCAAATACCAAACTGTAACCCAAGTATTTATCACAAAGCGCCAACACTGGAATTATATGTGAAAACTGAGGTTTTAAATTTAAACAAAATGACCAATACACTGACATCTTTTGTCTTAAAAGAAAAACATAATATCACACACACCATGGGGTTGTTGCCACTGGCCTAGAAGTCATTATGTGAAGAATTTTACCTCACAGGTAGAACAAGTGGGGAGACCATAGCTCAGTTTTTGCCCATCAGTGAGGAGTGGCCCAAGGAAGCAGAGCAGCCTCAGCCAAAATTACATCCAGAATCCCTTTGCCAGACAGAGAAAGAAAAGAGAGAAATGAAAATAGCTCTGCTTCAGCACTGCTCTGACACAGCCCGAGGTTTATATCACATATGTAAGAGTTGGTCACTAGTTTTGTGCAGTGGCAGTGTCGTAGCCAAGGAGGCTTGTCAGAGGCACAATTATTGCAAATTCCAACTTGGTCACTACAATGCAGCTTAAATTCAAGTCCAAAGCCCCCTGCAAAATCTATGGAAAGCCTCTTCAGAGCACTAAGGATTTTCAAAAGCATCTTCCCACAGATTTTGTGCAACCTGACTTACATGTCCCAGCTCTTTCTCCTGAAAACTTACACCGAAAATATTCTTTAATACTAAACTCAACCTCACATTATCTAGGTAGAAGAGGAAGGTAGAAATTTGTATTTTAAGAAAATACATAACTACATCCCAGCCATCTGCAAGCCAGGAAGTGTCCTCATTAGGAACCAACCCTGCCAGGTCTCAACCGGGCATTTTCACCAAACAAACTGAGAAACTGTATTACTGCTGCTTAGGGCTCCCAGGCTATGGTACTTAGTTAGGGCAGCCCAAGCTAATACACAGGGCGTATATTAAATATATTTTAATCTGATAAGTTTTTAGATGTATAAGTGAAGGCTTAGCATATATTAGATACTATATAAATGTGCCAACCAACCTTCCTTATTTTTTCTCTCAAATGTTGGACCTTTCTAGGTAACATCAAAAATTTTAAACTGAAATGTATAGAAACATCACAGCTCCACAACAGATCAGAAGCAGCAAGCAGGTAATGATGTTGGAAGACTGCTGACAAGAGAGTGGAGACAGGTGTTGGTGTACAGCTGAGCATCTCTGAGACATCGAGCAGGATTCATCTGGGACATCCGCAAAAGTAAGCATTATCGTGTGTTATTTTCTGTTGAAGCAGGCAAGGAATCAAGCCTATATTTTTAAATGCCATCATAAGAAATATATCTAAATATTAAAGCTATTGATTTTTAAGAAGCATTAGTTTAATTAGAATTTCACTTGTACAGTATATCTCATCCTCCAAAGAATTTGGTTAAATGAAGCATATGCCTCTAGTAGTAGTCTTTTGCTACTTTAGATTTCGGATTCTCTAGATTTTGATTGATTGGTTTAATTTTTCCATCTTTTCTTATTAAAGCATAGGACTGGGGAACAGTGAAATGAATTAATTGTATTTATGTATTTTATGCAATACCAGAAAAGACTCTCAGAGGCCACACATTCTGGAATCCTCCCTCCCGATACCATTACTTCTTGACTGTGTCCTGGACAATTCTGCCTGTCCTAGTCATACTTTTCAAAATTTCTTCCTCCAAGGGAAGCTAAACCAGTCTGGAGACCTATTGTACAACTCCTTACTCTTAAACATGTATAAACATTTTGTTTGTCACTGCCTATGGAAATTACCTGTTCATAAGGTTATTTCTCTCACTAAAAGTGAGCTCCTTGAAGATAGAAAATATCTTAATTGTCCATATAAATCTAATACAGCACAGTGCTGGGCACAGATTGGGTTGCTATTAAATGTTCATCATATAAAGCCAAAAATGATACTGAGCTTTTCTTCAAACCATCTATGAAAAATTAGGATATAGCCTATTTTGAAGGTAAGACATTATCATGTTTAATTTTCTTCATATGAACAGAATAAGTCATATGTAAATGACAAAAACCTATATTAATCATAATGATTTTCCCCAAGCTTTTTATGGAGCTCTAAATATCTGATCCCATGAAAGTTTACTGTTCAAAAATTTGAGAAATAAGGGCCGGGGAGATGGCTCAGTGGAATAAGCGCTTCCCTGGCAAGCGCAAGGGCCTGAGTTCAATCCCCGGTTCCGCAAAAAAAAAAAAAAAAAAAAAAAAATTTGAGAAAAATTTTGTGACCTTTGAGACTTCAGAAAGACTGATTATATCCTAAAGACTTTCAGTTTTCCCTTTTTATCCTCTTTGTTCAGTTTTGCTCAACTTGTGATTTGATGGACAGGAAAAATAGTCTTAAGGTTTATAGAGATGCATGATAGTTATTGTATCAAGATATTTTTTATGTATTTAGTACAGGGTCTACAGGGTCTCACTACACAAATCAGACTCATAGTGCTTCACCTGTTTTCAGCCTCGCAAGTTCTAGGATTACATGAACACACCACCACACTCAATCTCAATAGCCATCTCAGTGCACCCCAGGGGTGGGGCCAGCACCGCAGGATGGGAAATGAACCCTGGTTCCCACATTTGCCTTAACAGGCACTTTAATCCACTGAGCTATCTGGCCAGCCCAATATATATTTTTTCAAAGAAAATGATTTTGTTGGCACATTTCAAGAATACATAATGATCACATTCATGAGACAGAATTTTTTTTAATGTATTTGATACAGGATCTCACTACACAGCTCCAACTAGTAGTAATCCTCCTGTCTTTTTCCTCCCAAATGCTGGGATTACAGGCATTCACCTCCACGCCCGGACTCCTCATTGGCTCAGTGCACTGGCGAGACTACAGCATGATGGAGATTGAACTCTGATCCCTGAGCTTGCTTAAACTGGCACCTAGTCAGCTGAGCTATTTCGCTGGCCCTATGAGAGAAAACTTGTATCAGTGCATAATACAACTTGATTCTTTTATTTCCCCATTCCCCTACCCTCCCTTCCACCCCTCTTCCCTGCTTTATTTACATAAGCTTTGTTTCCATTTTCCTTTCCCCACATATTTTATTTTTCTTTCTTTCTGCTTCCCCCCTTTCTTCCCTTTTGCATTTGAATACTTTCTTTCTGTTTCATAACATCTATTATGCACTTTCGTCCTTATTTCCATTTTTGGATTCTCATATCAGAGAAGCAGTGTGGTATTTAAACATGTTTGTCATATATTTTTCACATAAGTGTGGTATCAAAGGGTGAATCCATTTTGCTATAAATATCTCAAGCTTATCCTTTTTTATGGCTGAGCTACTGCTCATATAAAAAATACACAAATTCTTCATCAGCTTACAAGTTGATGGGCATTTTTGCAGTGTCCCTGATTTGGCTATTGCAAACTGTGCAACTATAAACACAGATGTGCATATATATTCTTGTGGCACAATGTTTTTCATTCTTTCAGGAAGATACCAAGAAGGGAAATAGTGGTCAAATGGAACTTTTACCCTAGTTTCTTTGAGGAATTTCTACACTGGTTGCCACAGCTGTTGCATCAATCTAAACTCCCATCAGTAATGGAGCAAACATCCTCTTCCTCCACAGCACCATCAGCACTTGTTATGGGTTGATATCCTGATAATAACTATTCTTTCTGAGATGAGATGGAATCTCAAAGTTGTTTTAATTTGCATTTCTCAAATGATATAAACATTTTGTCACATATTAATTTTCTGTTTGTATCACTGAGAAGTTCTGTCCACTTCAGTTGCCTATGTTTGGATTTGATCTTTAAATTTGGGGGAGTCTGATTCATATATGTGTGTGTTCTTTATATATTCTAGATAGCAGTACTTTGAGGAACAGCTGGAAAAATGATTTTCCCCACAGTCCATGCTGTCTCTTCACTCTTAGTGGATTCTCTTGCTCTGAAAAAAGCTTTTTCATAAGATGGGATCCTATTTGTTGCTTCTTTGTGATAGTTCTATTGTGATCAGGGGTTTGCTCATAAAGTATTTGCCTACAGCAATGTCTTCAACATGCCTATTGTCTCTTAGAGCAGATGTGATGTTTCTATTTTAATATGTCTTTGATCCACTCCAATTTTAGTTTAGTGCATATGGAAAGATATGGATCTAGTTTTAACCCCCATCACATGGAAAGTCACTTTTTCCAGCACCACTTATTAAAGTGGCTTTCTTCTAAAGAGGTACTCAGCACTTTTATCAACAATAATGTGACTAAACATGTTTATGGTTATTTCAACATCTTCTAATATGTCCACTGATCCTCAGGTATGGTTTTTGCCAGTACAATCTGTCTTCATTAGAGTAGCTTTGTAGCATAATATCAGGTCAAGGATGGTGGTGCCTCCTGTCTTGCATTTGTTGCCCAGAATTGCCTTTGCTATTCTAGATCTCTTCTGATTCCAAATTATTTTAGGTTGGTTTTCTCTAATTCTATAAGATATGCTGGTATAATTTGGATTGGGATTACATTAATTCTGTATAACAATTTTGGATGTATGGCCATTTTCACTACCTCGGTTCTTTCTACTAAAGAGCAAGGGATATCTTTCCAATTTTTGATTTACAGCTCTCCAGATTCCCACGGCAAAATAGCAAGAGGATCAGGAAATAAAGATAAGAGACAAAAACTGAGGTAATGTGGAGCCCTCATTAATGATGAGAGGAAAGGAACTGACAAAGAACTGTAAAGCATCTATTTATACACTCAGGAATTTGATGACAATTTCAACCTCTCCACCTAGTAACCAGTGTGCAAGCTGGAACATGGCTGGAGAGACTCCCCGTGTTCTCTGGCCAGCTTCGTCTTGGCCACACACGTGTCACTGATTTCTATGATCAGCCACTTGCTACAGATATCTTCCTTGATCTCTTTTTTCAGGGTTGTAGAGGTCTTCTACTTCCCCCATTACTTTGATTCCTAGGTATTTCATTACTTGAAGCTATTACAAAAGGTATTGTTTCCCTAATTTTTCTCTCAATAAGTTTATTATTCAGTGCAGGCATGCTTCTTGATTTTCAGTATTGACTTTGTGTACAGCTACGCTACTCAACTTGGATGTTAAATGTACAAGTCTTTTCATGGATGTTTTGGAGTCTTCTATGCAGAGTATCTTGTCACTCATGAATAATGATAATTTAACTTCTTTTCTATCTTTGTTCTTTTCATCTCTTTCTGTTGTCTATTTGCTCCAGATAATATTTTCAGAATTATGTTAAGTAAGAATGGTGACAGAAGACATTCTTGTCTTGTTTGTGAATCACATAAAAAAACTTTTGATAAGATAAAATTGTCAGGGCTAAGGAGATAATTCTGTGGTACAAGGGCCTGCCTGGAAAGGGTAAGAATCCAGGTTTGGTGCCTGATGCCACATGCCAGGCCAGCCCTGGAACTCCAGGTGTGCCATGTCAGCCACAGAAACCGGGTGTGGTGGTGCACGTTTGTAACCCCGGCTCTGGGGAGGTTGACACAGGAGGATCATTATGAGTCTGAGCTGCATAGAGAGACCTTGTACCAAATAAATATAAATAAATAAATAAAATAATTTTTATAAAAAAGATAGAAGTGTAAAGTCTGCTTTAAAACCTAGGAACCCTTGTTGCTGAAGAGATAGATCAGTAGAATTAGCACTTGACTGGCAAGCTCAGGGTCCTGAATTCAATCCCCAGTACCGAAAAACAAAAACCTAGGATCCCTTCCCTTTTGTTACTAGTTCTTTTTTCTTTCACAATAAAACTGTCCTTTATTTACACTTTTGTGAAGTTAGTAACACATGACACTAGCTACTATGAAGACATCAATATTAATGTATTAACCACTGTAAACATCCTACTAACATTTTTTGAAATTGTTTCATTGCTATTTTATCTGTTTTTCCTCATTAAAATGAATAAAAATTAAAAAGCAACAACTAGGAACCCTTCTGAAAAGCAACAGACCTCACTAACACAGAACCTTGACCTTGCAACCCACACTTATGCAATTTAATCCATAAGCGATGCTTGACACTAACCCACTAGTGTCTATCAATTTTATCAGAGCTATTAAAATTAAGCCTTTGTTTTTTAAGTAAAATAAATAATCTATATTGAAAAAATATTGACTTACTTGACTAAGAGATAGAGAAGTTATTCTGTTCTTCAACTGCTATTTTCCCAATCAGCAAACAAAAATATGCATAAATATGCATAAACAACTGATTCAAAAATGTCTGTTTCTACTGAGAAACAAAAGAAATATTTAACATATTTCTTTCTCTTTTTAGTAGGTTGGAGTAACCTTGTACTGAATGTTTTTAATGTATTTGTACAGGCTCTTATTACACAGCTCAGACTCACAGCGATCCTCCTGTCTTAACCTCTTCAGTGTTGGAATTACAGGTGCCTGACACCATGCCTGATCTTGGTGGCTGGCTTGGCATGCCAGGACAAGGCCAGCATAGTGTGTGGTGCCAGGGATGGAACCTGGGCCTTTGTGCTTGCCTAGGCGGGTGCTTAGACTGCTGAGCTATCTCCATAGGCCTGTCATCCATAACTCTGTAGCATCTCCACCAGTTCAGTCTATATCTTAAGTGAAAATTAAACACCAGAAACCCAGCCCTTGCTTGTAGGATGCTTTCGCTGATGACTGAGGCAGCTGTCTAAGATACAAGTATCCACTTTTTTCTATTGACAGAAGTCTCATGCTGCAGCAAATAAATTTCCCAAATTCATTTTATATCCATTTCAACATTAAGAATATTGAAGCATTGAAAAAAATTATGTTCTCTGTATCTTAGGGCTATTAAAGAAATTTACTTTCATTGTACAACACCATATTATAAGGTTGGTATTTACTGTATAGATATATATTTATTATATATCATTATTAATTATTTGTAGGGTATTAGAAATTAGTCAAAAATGCAAGAAAACTGAGTTAAATGTTTAGGTATATCTCAAATAGTTCTTGCAATACAAAGTTGTGCAAAAAATTATTTCAAAATTAACTGAGTTATCTGTATTTTACTTAACAGTCATATTTGCACATTATCGCTTGTTTCCATGTTCCAGAATAGAGAACAGAGGTGAAAAGTGTCATAGAGCTATTATAAGGAAAGTAATGTGCATTAGGGGATAATGTTCCTTCTGTTTGTCAGACAATTCAAATAACAGTCATGGAGAGCTTATATAATGCTACTCTTTTGGTTATAAAGTTGCTTCTACTTTATGAAGAGAAAGTGCCTGGAACTTCACAGCCTTCTGCTTTTCCGAGTTTCTCTGCAGGTAACCATTTCTCCCCACCTGTACCCATCTTCTCTGCCTTTTTTCTATGCCCATGCACCTCAGGAGTTTGTTAGCTTGCCCTCAGGAACACCCTAGAAGTGTTGCGGAGGTGGTGCTCCTAGGATTTTCAGCCAATAAAAAAAAAAAAAGAAAGAAAAAGGGATACCAGATGCCTAATGTAGAGACATTATCTTCTAGATAAGTCACCAGCAGCACAGAGCCCAGTGGTTCATGACAACCTGTACTCTAATGTCCTCCATCCCTTTCTATTTTATACCTCCCCTTGCTCATCTGTCAGTACATGTTCAAATCCTTGTCCCAGGAATTTCATTTCCTGAAATGTAAACCAGGCCATTGTCCTGGTGAATAAAATAGTGTGAAGGAACTGAGAATGCCATATTCCAATGTTACTTCATAGAGACCTTGAGGAGCTGAATAATTTCCACTGTTGTCTTTATAGGAAAATGTGAGTTTTGGCGAAACATCTTCAGATTGAACAGAGATAGCAATAGAACTGCCATTCGCCAAACAGAATATTAGGAGTTCAGGTTTGAAACCATGGTCATTGATGGAAAATAAGGGTCGTCCCAAGCAGTCCTCTTCTCCCTCATTCCTTGTGCTTTCATTATAACTGTCTTCCATAGGCCACAAATACCCACTGCCCTAGCTCTCGTTCAGCTTTTCTTTTATTATAACAGATTCAATCTTTAGTGTGAATGAAATATTGATGTGCTCTCTGAGGAGGGCAGCCCAAACTTCAGTGCTTTCTTTGAATTATGTGTTTGTTTTCTTCAGGCCACCGCTGCGCTGCAGCTCTCAAAGAATGACCTCTTCTGCTCCTCCTCAGGAAAGCAGTTAATGTGCCTCCAGTTTCATGGGAATGTTTCTTCTATTGACATTTATCCTGGAAACCAAAGAAAGCTACATGATTTCACTAATGACAAACTGACCCCACAAGGCCATGCTGGACAGAAACATTCATTAGAACTAAAGCTTCTGTCTTTCTGAAAGTTGACTTAAATAAGGTTAATAAGAAATCATGTTGGAAATGTGTTCATCTGAAGCAAATAATGAATCCACTTATCACAATGGCTAACATGGAGAGAGTAGTTATGAAGTGATAGAAATGTTTTACTCCTATCATACTTTTATTGCTCATGATTTTTTCTACCAATTAGCCACATAAGCAGGTTGTACGCTAATTGCCAAAAATATACAATTTTATACATTAGGAATTTTATATTTTCAAAATTTATAATTCAGTAAGCTTTTATATCAAGCCCCTATTTATCAGATTGAAATCGTAATCTTCTTACAAGTGGCTAGAGTGGAGCTATCATCTTATTTGAAATTTCCTAGTTCTTAAGGTGCTCACAGGCTAGGGATCTGGCTACGCAGCATAAGCACCCGCTGGCAAGCGCAGGGCACCGATTTTGATCCCCCATACCACAGAAAAAGTGAAAGGAATTAAAAAATGGTTGTCGTACTGCATATTGTTAACCTGAAATTAGTTGTTCACATTACCTCATGTAAGAATGCAAAACTGGTCAAAAAACTTAAAAAGAGGGAAAAAAAAAAGTAAGTAATGTCTGTCCCTTTCAATAGACCAGTAAAAATCAGCAGTGTAATTATATAAGCTAAACTGTGTATATACATATATATATTTTGCCCTTCTTTTTTTTCTTTGTTCCTTTCCCTCTTCCCAGCTGTTCCTTCCTTTTGAACAGGTTTTGTCCCTTTCAGCATATCTGTGCACCTTTCAGATTTTATTTACTCTTTTAAGTTTTTACACTAGGGAGACAATAGAATGTTAACATATACAGGTCTGATTTATTTCACTTGCGAGCATGAATTCTACATTTGTCATGCATCCATTTACCTATAAAAGCCTTGAGTTTATCCTTTCTATAGCTGAGTAATACTCCATTCTGTAAAATATGACATCTTTTTATCTATTCCTCAGTTGATTAGCATTTGGGTTGTTTCCAAGATTTAGCTGTGACAAACTGTGCTGCTATAAACATGGGTGCACATATATCGCTGTGACCTGATGTTTTGGATTGTTTTGGGAAAATACACAGAAGATGATAGCTAGGTCAAAGCTCTAGTCTAGTTTTTTAAGAAGTCATTTTTATAGTATTACTGGGATTTCACCAGGGAAAAGTAATGCTAAGGTGCCATACTCAGAATATTTCAGTAACACCACAGTGTTAAATCAATAAACCAATCCTAAAAACTGTATTTCTTAATAAAAGAAATGTTCTTCTACTTGGGCCTTTTTATATTTCAACTATAAAATATTTTTCAACAAATTTATAGTATAAAGTGTTTAAATTTCTTAAGTATTTCTAGATATATTCTTGATAGTGCTCTCAAAAATATGTCTGAAATTAACATTATATCATGCTATTGTGAAGCAATTCCATATTTTTGTTATTATATGTTTATGCCTCACCAGTTCTAAGCATCTGAAATATTTGTCAAAACCTTTTGAGACAAACTTAATTCATTATCAAGAAAAAACGTAAGCATCTGGGAGAAGGAAAGTGATGGATACTTTTCTTAAAATTTTAATTTGAAGAATGAAAAAAGAAGCAAAACCAAGTAGAAGCCAGGCATGATGGCGCATGCCTGTAATCCCAGCACTTGGGAGGCTGAGGCAGGAGGATTATTGTGAGTTCGAGACCAGCCTGAGCTACAAAGTGAGCTCAAGTCCAGCCTGACTGCATAGTGAGACCCTGTCTCAAATAAAAAAAAAAAAAGGAAAAAAATGACAGAAACAGGGTAACATACAACGATACATATGTTATAGACTTTTAAAACAGGGATAGCTAATCAACAATGGTTGCTATGTTAACTATTTTTCATTTTAATGAGAAAATAGATAAAATAACAATGAGACAGTTTCAAGACATGTTAGTATGACGGTTACAATAATTAATACATTCCTGGGTAATTTTAAAGAGAGAGATGATGTCCACACTCACAGCTATCCTCTGCAAAGCTGCATGGAAAGTGTGGAAATAAGAACACATCCTGAATGACAGATCTTTATCATCCATATTGTGGCTCCAGATTTTTGCTCTATTTTCACTTTGTAGTATCTGAAATTAATTATCTGTCCAGAGAACTCTAAGTAGCATTCACATCCATGTTCTGCAAAATATGTGGATAATTTTCTATAAGAGAATCAATAAGACTACTTTCAGCCTCCTTTACTTCCAAGTGTATCTACTAAGTGTTTTTCAGTCCCCATCACATCTCCTGGTGAATGGAAACCTCGGTATTAATGATAGAAAAGACAATTGCTTTTCTGTACTCTATAGTATATAAGGTGCTTGCAGTATGTACTAAACTGTGAGTAGTTCCTGTGTTAATCATACACTACCCATCCTGTAAGGCCTGGGTAGTATGAGTTTCTTCCCCATTGAGTTCAGTGAATCGGGGAGATATTCTTAGACTGGGTGGACACCACAACTGCATCAGGGGATTTTGCCCTTTCTTCCCAGTCATTAGTGGTTTGACCTGCCCTCATTGCTACTTGTACCGCTCAGCCCTAATTGTGCTGGTTCCAATTAGTCTCCTGACAGCTAAATTGCACATTAGCCCAGTGGAAGACATAAAATGAGGTAAGTTATTATTTAGGGAGGTGAGAAGGACTTCAAAAGAACAATATGTGGATTTCCTAGGAATAGCCACTTCTAGAAATTCTTAAAAGATTTATTTTTAAGCCCATGATAAAGAGGAATGTACAGTCCACGAAAGGGGAGAAATGTTGACATTTTCTACAAAGCGAAGTAATGAATTCTCCCCTTCCTATCTCCGGAGATGAGAAAATGGCTCTTTCCATCCAATGGTGTGTCAGAACTAGTTTGCAGCAGCAACAGGAAGCCAATTACATGAAGTGCTGGTGAACACATCACGCTGGGTGGTGTAAATCAGTCAGCACGATGGAAGCATTTATACCAAGCTTGCCTGGGCTTCACTGAGTGAGGAGGAATTTACCACACATCAAACAAAATATAGTTAATATATAAGTAGCGAAACTTCTTATATTCAGTTTAATATATTATTGAGTGAAATAACACAATAAATTCAATATTATTGATTAAATAAGAAAACTTATATGTCTACTTAATAGCAATAAACACCTGACTTCATCAGCACATATGAGCATGGATGTTCACAAGTGAACTGAAATACCATTATGGATAATCCTTTCTTTTTGTTCTTGCTATAACAAGAGTTTGATCCACAGTCTTCACAGTGAGTTCTGTAGCCAGCCCCTCCTTTTCAAAACATTTTGAAACAGGCTGGGCTCAAAGATCCAATCCTCTTGCAAAGTGCTAAGAACATAGGCATAAGCCACTGCATACAGTGTAATCCTGCCTTTACCTACCACGCTAGAGAAGCAATAAACTCTGACACATAGAAGTTTCCACCGAGGCACAAGGGGTCCAGTTAGCACTGCATGGGGCAGCCCCAACACACAGGGCTATATTACTTCCTTGGCAGCATCTCGCTGCAGCACACACAACTGAATAATGTGTAAGGTTGCTAAAATCTCTTAATGTTAAAGTTGCAATCCTCTGAAGTTACACAACTAGATATCCAGGGCCATGAATAGGACACTCCTGATTTACACCAGGAAAATTATAAAATACCGTCAGTAAGGGCCTAATCTCCACAGGACTGGTTGCTATGCCTTTACCAGCACACCTCTGCTTTTTTGAAAGGTTTACTGGATGAGTTAACTACAGTGGCAATGCAGGATGTCCTGGCTTGGTTGTAAAGCACAGAGTTCTCCGAGACTGACACCTCAAGCAGATTCCACAGCGATGAGTTAACGATGGCACTGAATTCACCGACTGCAAGTTCTAATCATACCATTTCAGTCATTCACAAATTTTATTCCATTTTCAGAATTTAACTTGTCTCTTCCACCATCACTACAAATGCCAAGATGAGCCACCTGAACTGCTGTTTTTTTTTTTTCTGAACTCATAGATAATTCATTCATTTTGGCAATAGGTAGGTCAGAGTATAATGTATTCTCTTACTCGTGCACACACAATTTTGTTATGCTGTTTAAGAGATATTTTGCATCTAGGATGATTATGAATGCCAATAGTGAGTGGCAGGACTTAGTTAACTATTGTATTTGGGAGAGTTTCAGGAAACATTTCTAACCATGACCATCATTGATCTAGGTCATACAAGGTCATTCTAAGTAGTTTCATTTTTTTTTTTTTTTTTGGTTGAACCAGGAATTGAACTCAGGCCCTTGTGCTTACAAGGGAAGCACTTACTCTACTGAGCCATCTCCTTGGCCTCTAGTAGTTCCAACTACATTTCCATATGCAGCACAATGCTGCAGAGTCCTGATCCTGAAAATTTTTATTGTTTATATCTCATCTCTCTGTTAGTTCACATGGCATATCAAGTTCCTATTATGAGAAAGATTTGGAACTGGCTATTGCATCTGCAAAGAACATGAATCTTTTGATTCTTTCCACAGTTGCAGCATGTGTCTCCAGGTCTCAGCTTCAATGCATGTTTCTATAAAACCTCTGTGGGCCCACCTTCTAGGAAACAGCATGCCCCAACACATTTTGTTATTGTTTATGAGAATTCCCTGCTTTCCTTCTCAGTAAGTTAGATTCAGAAAACAATGAAGAAAATTCTGATAGTCCCTAATTTGCAGTGATTCTGCTTAGGACATTTTTACTTTCCTTGGATAAGAAAATAATACATACATGTAAATAGAAACCATACACAAAAGTTTTGATTATTGGTCATTTCTCAGGATGGCTACCATAGGTAACTTCTGGTCACTGAAGCACAATACTGGATACCCACAACTTTAAAAAAAGGAGACGTTTGTTTTGGCTCAGTTTGTAGAGGTTTCAGTCCATATTTAGCTGGCTCAAAGGTGGGGCATCCTGGCAGAGGCCCATGGTAGAGGATTGTTGCTCTAAAATGACAAGAAGAAAACAGAGGATGGGACCAAGGAAAGAGGAAGAGGGATAGACTCTGCCAGGCCACGCCCCAGGGACTACCCCCTCCAACCAGGCCTCACCTGCCAGCAGCACATTAGCTGAAAACTCATCACTGGACTAATCCACCAGTAAGCATCACACTCTCAGGGCCCAGTTACCTGCCCAAAGCCCTTCTTAGGAGGGCATGAGGCTTGGGAGAGATACACTACATAGAAATCGTAACCCTAGCAATGCAATGTACAATGCTAACCTCAATGTACAGTGCAGAACCTCACTTTTATTGCAAATCTGAAAAAGTTACACTCACAGAGAGTAGAACTGAAATTATCAGCCCTGATGTCAAGAAAAGGAGACATGCTGATCAGAAGGTATAAAATTTCAGGAAACAAGCTTTAGTTATGTATCTTTCCCAGAGATACATAATAGTAATGTGTTGAATATCTTTAAATTGCTTAAAATTATGTGCTAAGTATTTTCACAATAAAATTAGTAACTAAGTGAAATGATGAGCATGTTCGTTAGTCCCATTATTCTACAATATAGACTTACATTAAAGAGTCATAGGTTATACCTTAAGGGTACACTGTACTTTGCAGAAGGCAAGAGGATCAAGAGGTGGAGAGAGGATGGAGGGAGGAGAGATGAAAGGAACACAAAAGGAATTAAGGTGTGTCACATACATGTGCATGAGGAATTGATCATTACATGCTATGAACATGTTCAGTATTAATAAATATTAAAAAATAAAATTTAAAAAAGAAGTTTTGAAAGTATGGTACTTATTTCAAGGATAAACTTCATAAAAGCAGGTTAACAAAGAAATCTGAGTAAAGTATGATGACCTTTACTAAATTGAAAAAATCATTATTCTTTATCCACTCTGTAACTGTTAACTTTATTTTTAAAAAGATTATCTTGTGATAGCTTGTCAAAATAAATTTAAAAATAAACTGTACCTAAACTGACCTGAAAATGTTTCATTGACAATATATTACAAAACTGTAGGATACAGAAAGAAAACCATTTTAATGATATACCTATAAAAATAAGTTCTCAAAAGCAAAAATCAATGCTTTTATGTAGTGGAATTTTTTAGCTACGATATGGTTATAATTCAGTCCTATTAACATGAACTGACAGCAGATTGTTAATGGTCAAATGGCTCAATCACCTTGTAAATAAATAGAGAGCAGTTATTAACATGAACTCTGAATCTTTTCCCCACTTGACCTTTGTCTAAACCATCCAATTGCCAAACAAGTCAATTAATGCTTCGACTACTTCTTCCTATCTTACAATTCTTGTCTCTAATGAAGCATAGAAATACTTGAGGGACTGCAGTGGGGTTAGGCATGGAATGGAAGTTTATACCATGACTATTATACAGCAGACACATGACACTCTGGAAGATCACTACTATGACCTTTGCTTTATAGACTGCCACCTATGGCCAAGGGAAATAGTTTACTTGACCTCACTGTTTTTTGTTTTATTTTTTTATTTTTTTGTTTCATTTTTGGTGGAACTGGGGATTAAATTCAGGCCTCTGTGCTTGCCAAGCAAGCACTTATTCTACTGAGCCATCTCCCAAGCCCCAGGCATACTTGAAACTTGGGTCACCATCCAGTCTGGTAGGAGAAAATGAAAAGAAGGACTTCCAGGTACTGTTTCTACACAGAACTATTGTGGGAGTCTAGTGTCAATGGGGGTCTCTTGATTTATGTCTCCTGGGTGTCTTCTGCACTGATTATACAGACTGATAGGGAAAACACAATCAAAAATAGTTCCTTTCCTGTGGATGTGTTCAGTCCCCCAGCTCTTCAGTCCATATTTCTGTCAAAGTGCAGAACCTGTGGAGAAGATGTTTTTGTTTTATATAGAAAGGTTGACTTTCGTGGTCAATTTCAGACCCAACAGATGAGTTATTGGACAAATCAGAATAGGAAAAATGACCTCACAAGCCTGTATAATCATTCCCCTATTCTCTGGTTTCAAATAGTGAACATGACACTTACTGCATCAGGCTTACACCGTCCCTGTGTTGAGGGTACATCACTGTGTTCAGTTTTCCTTTGATAAAGTATTTCATCAAGCAGCAAACATATAAGAATGGAGACTTAAGCCTTGTGTTTCTCTATTCCTAGCACCTGTTCCAATGGCTCTTAAAAATAGAAACTCATTGCATGTAGTATTTGGTTAATGAATAAGTAAAAATTGATGGCTTTAGCCACAATGAATTAAAGACTTATGAGGATCTAGACTTCAAATTATATGGGTTTTCATTATAGTTATGAAGAATGAAAAAGCAAAACTGTTTGAAGGGCTGGCCTGGTAGCTCAGTGGACTAAAATGCCTGCTTAGGAAGAGTGCAGCAGCCGGGGTAAGATCCTGGCCCTGCTTCTGGGAGCACTGAAGCTGCTATTAAGACCGGGCATGGTGGCGCACACCTGTAACCCCAGTTGGAAATCTTTCTTCCTCTCAAGCACTGAGGCCTCACAGAGCAGGCTGAAGTCTGTTGAGGACAAAAAGGGAAAATCAGTACCCACTGGATGAATCTTAACTTGTCTCCTTCACAATGTTAAACTTACCCACTCAGCCACTACTCTTGTGTTGTTCAGGAAAAATCACTGTGCCCCTCCCCTGCATTGGCAAATAAATTAGTGGCCAGCTGAGGTTCTTGATCTTTGTTCCCAGAGAACAGTAGTCATCTCCCAGCCCTCTTTGCTCACAGTTCTCACCTCCTCTTCTTTTTCACCATGTCTGTAGCTTTGGACAGGAGATGGGGGATTTACTGCAGGGCTCCTGGTGGCTGGCATCCTGGAAGGGTGGCCCAATCAGCTACTGCTGGAATCCCACATCTCTCTCTTATTGCTCATCACATGGCTTCTAGGGCCCTTGGCTTCCACTCTGGGCATGAAGGGTGCTCTCCTCCTCCCAGCTCAGTGCTGTGATCCAGTGTCAAGTAACCTCACACACTAACCTGTCCTAAATTTGACTCCTAATTGAAAGGCAAGACTACTCTTGATTACTTCTCTAATGTGCCAAAAAGATACTAATATGTGAGTGACTCAGATATAACATCAGGGTCTTCAGACATAGCTCAGTGGCATAAGCACATGCCTGGCAAGGATAAGGTCCCAAGTTTGATCCCTGGTATCACATAAAAATAAAATAAAATAAAATAAAGCATCAAAATTTTCATGGGCATACAACTATAAGCCAGGATGTTCTACAAAAGACATTTAATTTATAAAAAGATAAATTTCCCTCATGGGATTCATTTTTATGACTACTTTTCATCTCAAGTGGGAAAAATATTACCCATAAATGTTTATTTTTCAATTACGTGTCAGTTAAATAACATATGCAGATAAAGATTCAGAAGCAAACAGATATAGATGCAGAGCGGTACAGGTATAGGTATGAATATAGATCATGCATTACCCAACACTATTTTACATGAAGGCTTCTTCTCTCTCCTTTTTCCCAAAGTAAAACTGTCTCATTGTGAAACAATCTCACTATTAGCTACCCGTATCAGAAATTCCATCAGAAAAGCTCATTTTAGGAAAAGCATAGCAGAAACAAATGCTTTGATTGAAGGAATTTGAAGCATCAGACAAAATAAAGTCATTCATATGGACTGATAGACAACTGTGAGCAGCATTCGCATTTACTTTGCTGTCTAAATCAGACCTCTTACATGCATGAGCTTTGAAGTATTGCACAATTTTTGATCAGTGCCAGAATTCTAAATTGCATGTCTTTAGCTGTCTACTTACTATGGGCAAAAACTAGCCCCCAAATTCTAAGACTAGAAGGAACAGGATACTGGGAAACACAAAACAAATATTGAGAAAAAATGCTATAAAATAGCAAGTTACCCACTAATACCTTTAGAGAAGAGATTGCATTTGCAAAATATGTGGTTGTAATTGAGGTTTTTCATTTGGACCTCCCTGGGAGAATGCAAATCAATTGACATTAATGGTTACTGACTTCCACTTTTGTAGGTATGTTTTCTGTTGTACCAACCAAATACCGATCTTGTACTTTATTACTTTGTTTAAGATGTCATTCAAACTAAAAGAAAAAAAAAACCCTCAGCACTACTTAACATCCCATGTTGATATAATGGCCATATTTTATGTATTTTAAACCATTTTGAGCTCTGAGTGGTATATTTTCAAATACCACTATCTAGATAGTGATGGTGAAATCCTATTATTTTAATTCAGCCTGCTGACTTGGCCTCTAGGGAATTCTGTAAGAGCCAGAATTAAATGAATTTGGGGTCCCATTTATTCCAGAGAAAAGTTTACCAGGTAGGCGGGCATTTCATTTGCTATAATTTGAAAGAGCTTTAGAACAACAGCAAATGTATTCTTTAACTTGAATCTCTGAGGGGAAAAAATGGTATGTTATTTAGTTTTACAATGCAGGGCTGTACCTTGCAAAACATGCACTGGTCAGGTAAATATCAAAATTATGTTTCTACACTAGACTAGTACAATTTTGGAGACCATAATTCTACTATCTTCTTACTTACAATATGGAGTTTCAACGGGCCAGGGAAATGGCTCAGTGGGATAAGCGCTTCCCTGGCAAGTGCAAGGGCCTGAGTTCAATCCCTGGTCCCACCAAAAAAAAAAAAAAAAAAAATATGGAGTTTCAAATCTATTAATATTTAACATATAATCATAAGCTTACTTGTATATAGAATTTGTTGTATTGAATTTGTTTAATTACAACTGTGCACCAGGTAACTCTTAAAAAATAATAATGATGAACCCTAAATTTAAACAGAATAAATATGTTATTTGCGGAAGTATCCAAGTGGTAAAAATAATGTGCACACAGTTTTTAATTCTGAAATCCATTATTGATTCAATACCACACAATCCAATCTGGTTGCAATATAGAGTGAAATAGCACAACAACAAAATGCTATTCTCATGGATTTTATATCTCAGTAAAGAATATGTCTAAAAAATAATACATATAAGTAAAATTATGTAATATATTATTCTATAAAGTTATACATGCTACAGGACAAAAGGTAATGTAGCATAAAACAAAGATTTGTTGGTTGAAAAAGATGTGGTATTTCTATATAATGGAGTATTACTCAACTATTAAGAATGATAAGTTTGAAGCATTTATACTGAAGTGGATGCCACTTGAACATATACTCACAAGTGAAATAAACCAGACACACATGTGTAAATATCGTATAGTCTCCTTAGTATAACAAGCGAAAAGCAGAACTACAAATGGAAACGTACAACAACTAAAATCAGTTGAGTCAGATAAGGCAATGTGAATGGCATATGCTGCAGGATACTAATCAGCTTTTCTTCTGGATGGTTAACAACCTAAGATCACAAGTCAGAGTTGGAGAAATAGAAGAGCCACAAGGCCAGCCAACATTTTGGACCTAGCCTTTCAAGGTCAGCGAAGACTCAGGACATAGGAGAACCTGTACTGCAATATTATGAGACTCAGGTGAGCTCCAAAT
>PVKA01026588.1:11810-31638 GCA_004027165.1 Ctenomys sociabilis | reverse complement strand
ATCGTGAGCCCATAATATTAAGCTGAGATGTAAATGGATATGGTCGACAATTTCTTTGAATAACTCCCTATGGTTGCAGAATGCTGGACTGTGTTGGATTGTGGTGTCGAGTTCAAGCACATAAGGTGATTGAATGTCAACAGAGTGCCCACTTTTGACAGGTGTAGACAAAGGAAGGGTTGTAGAAAGAAAAAATCATGATGTGTGTGTATAGACAGTACAGTTGGGATAGATAACGCTGTGCTTCTACATAATTCTATGAGAGGCAAGATCGGCACTATTGGTGGTGGGACAGGATATTATGTCGGCTTTTAGTGCTATGGTCATCCACTAGGTAAATAATTAATGAATCTTTGATATAATTCAGCTATATAAAAACCTGTAAATATAATATCATGTATGCACCTTGTACAATACCAAAACGATATGAAAACAGTTTGCAATGTATTATTTCATCGACTCTGTATGGTTATGGTGTTATTAAACTGTCTGATTGACATTTGTATTTCAATAAAATAAAAATAAATGGGAAAAAAACAGTGTTGCAAGCAAAGAAACAACAGCAGAAAGTTAAGGAGGAACTCAGAGCAGAAATAATTTCTGAAATTGAAACAGAAATCTCTGAAATCATATCATCTGAAGTAAAGAATCAAATATAGAAATATACTGAGGAAACCCAATTTGGAAAAAAACTGTGCAGTAAAAGAATTAATAGCTACCTCTAAAAATGACATTCATAAAAAATAAAAGAGATTAGAAATACGATGGATTCCTCGAATGAGCAATACAGGAAAGAAATAGATCACATGAAGCAGAGTCAAAGAGATATAGAAGAACTAAAAATCTCAATCATGAGCATACAAAACCATATGAGCGAAAGAGAAGACAGCGTTTCAGATCTAGAAGACACTGGTGTAGCTAGTGAAAAGGTGAGAAAGGATCTCTTCATAATAAATAGGATACGGGAAAAAATAATCCATCATCTGCAAGACAATGCCATGACGAACAATGTGAGACTAATAGGCATTAATGAGAAAGGAGTCGATACAAATGATATAAAAAGAATATGGGCAGATGTGACAGCAGAAAACTTCCAAAATATGAGGAAACAATCAGACATTCAGGTAACTGAAGCATTCAGAACTAAATATAACTTCAACCCAACTAAAAAAACACAGAGATATATAATAGGCAAGATCCAAGAAATGCAACAAAAGAATAATATACTGAAAGCCATTTGAGAAATGAAGCAGATCACATTCAAAAGAAAACCCATCAAAATTATGGTTGACTTCTCTTCATAAACCACGAAGGCAAGGAAAGCATGGAGCAGAGTACTTCAAGTCCTCTATAAAAACAAATTCCAGCCAAGACCACTATACCTTACAAAACTCTCTTTCAAGCTTGATGAAGAAGTGAAATACTTCTACGACAAAGAACAACTAAAGAATTTCATGATGCCTAAGCCATCCCTACACAGGCTACTGAAAGATATTCTAGAGAGAGACCACAATGACCACAACTCCACAAACGAGAACAGAAGGAAACCACTAAATAGGACAAAGAATTAAACACAGGACAAAAAGGACTAAACAACAGCAGGCAAATAGCAGGACACATTTCAATTATAACTACCAATGTAAAGGAACTCATTCACCAGTTAAGAGAAATAGACTGGCACAGTGGATTAGGAAACAAAATCCAACAATATGCTGTATACAGGAAACACATTTAACTCAAGTAAAAGGTTGGAAAATAATATGCCACGTCCCAGCACCTCAGAAATCAGCAGGGGTAGCAATTCTGTTCTCAGACAGTCTCAAACTTCAAACCAAGAAGGATCAAACAGAATAAAGAAGGCCACAATATATTGTTTAGGGGAAAAATTCAACAGGAAGAGGAAACACTCATAAATATCAATGCACCAAACACAGGAGCACCCAACTATATAAGACAAATCTTAATGGACACGTAAAACCTATTATGCAAGGCCACAATCTTAATGGGAGACGTTAAAACCCCTTTATCTCAAAAAGATAGGTCAACTAGACAAAAAAATTATCAAGAAGTAGCAGAACTAAACCAGAGCTCGGAACAAATGGACCTGGTGGACATATACAGAGTGTTACACACAACCACAGCTGAATATACATTTTTTTCAGCTGCACATGGGTCATTTTCTACAACAGACCACATAATAGTCCACAGGTCATGCTTAAGTATATGCAAGAAAACAGAAATTGTCCCATGCATATTACCTGATGACTGTGCAATGAAACTGGAAATAAATGACAAAAAAATACAGAAAAACACACTAAATACATGGAAATTAAACAACACCCTACTCAGCAATCAATGAGTCACCAATGAAATTAAATAAGAAATTCAACAATATCTACAAGTCAATGAAAATTCAACCATAACTTGTCAGAATTTATGGGATGCGATGAAAGTAGTTCTCAGAGGGAAAATGATAGCTAAGAATTCACATATTAGGGCAAAAGAATAGGAACAAATAAACATTCTAATGTTGCATCTCTGACATCTAGAAAAGGAAGAACAAACCAAACCCAAATCCCAAAGACGAGAAGAAATTATGGAGTTTAGAGCAGAAATTAATTCAATTGAGATGAAGAAAACAGTTCAAAGAATCAGTGAATCAAAAATCTTGTTATTTGAAAGACTAAATAAAATCAATAAGATCGTAGGTAACGTCATCAAAAAGAGGAAAGAAAAAATTGAAATGCAAGTAATAAGGAATGGAAAGGGTAAAATCACCACAGACCCAGTAGAAATTCAGAAGATTATCAGTAGCCACATTGAGAATCTTTACGCTTACAGAATAGAAGACAGAAGAAATGGACAGATTCCTCAAAAGGTACAAATTACCAAAACTGAATCAAGAAGATAGAACAAATCTCAATAACCCAATAATAGCAAACAAAATATGAAACGTAATGAAAAGCCTGCTGTCAAACAAAAGTTTAGGTCCTGATAGATTCATAGCTGAATTCTACAAGAAATTTATACAAGACAAAATCGCTATACTCCTCAAACTCTTCAATTGAACTGAAAACACAGCAGTGCTCACAAAATCATTTCTGGAGACAGATATTATACTGATTCCAAAACCAAGCAAAGACACAACTAAAAAAGGGAACTATAAGCCAATCTCTTTCATGAACTTAGAAGCAAAAATCCTCAATAAAATCCTAGCAAACAGAATACAACAAATCATCAAGAAGATCATACATCATGACCAGGAAATATTCATTCGAGGGACACAAGGATGGTTCAATATTTGAAAATCTATAAGTGTAATACACCATATTAATGGAATGAAATCTAAAAACCACATGATTCATCTCAGTTGATGCAGAAAAAGCTTTTGACGAAGTCCAACACTCATTCATGTTCAAAGTCCTACAGAAAATTGGAATAGAAGGCCTCTATTTCAATTTGATAAAAGCCATCTACGACAACCCAATGGCTAATATTACTATAAGTGGATAAAACTGAAATCTTTTACTGTTATAACTGGTACCAGACAAAGACGTCCTCTATCACCCCTCCTATTCAATATAGTTTTGGAATCATTAACTACAGCCATTAGACTAGAGGGAGAAATAAAGGGCATAAGAATAGGTAAAGAAGAAGTTAAATTGTAACTATTTTCAGATGACGCAATACTTTACTTGGAAGACCCAAAAAACTACACCAAAAAGCCACTACAATTGATACACAAATTCAGTAGTATAGCAGGATACAAAGCCAATACTCAAAAGTCAATAGCATTCCTCTGCGCAGATAACAAACACACTGAGAGGGAAACTATAGAAACAATGCCTTCTACAATAGCGCTGCAGAAAATGAAATACCTTGGAATTCACTTGAAAAAAGAAGTCAAAGATCTTTTTAAGGAAAATTTCAGTACCCTAAGAAAAGGGATTGTAGAGGATTTCAGAAAATGGAAAGATATTCCCTGCCCCTGGATAGGAAGAAGCAACAAGATGGCCATACTCCCAAAATTGTTGTACAGATTTAACATAATCCCTCTGAAACTGTTACCAACAAACCTCCCAGACCTAGAGAAATTGTTCCTAAATTTTATTTGGAACCAGAAAATACCTAAAATGGCAAAGACAATCCTAGCCCACAAAGACAAGGCAAGAGGCATCACAATTCCTGACTTGAAATAATACTACAAAGTTACTGTAATAAAATCAACGTGGTATTGATAACAAAATAGACCTGAGGGTCAATGGAATAAATTACAGGACATTGAAGCCTCTAGAAACACATTCAACCACCTGATCTTTGATAAAGGGGCTAAACATATCTTTCTTACTGGAAGAAAGATAGCCTCTTTAACAAATGGTGCTAGAAAAACTGGCTTTCTACATGCCAAAAACTAAAACTTGCCCCAGGTCTATCACCATGCATTAAGCTAAAAACAAAATGGATTATAGATCTAAACATTAAAACAGAACTACCCAATCTCCTGGAAGAGAAAGTATGAGGAACTCTTGAAGACATAGTGGTAGGCAAGGAGTTCATGAACAAACATTTATTTGCACAGGAAACACTTGAAAGAATTAACACCTGGGATCAACTCTTTCTGAGAAGTTTTTGCACATCAAAAGAAATTACCAACAAAGTGAAAAGACAGCCCACAAATTTTAAAAAGCTCTTAAATAATAAGCACTCAGACAAAGGTCTGCTCTACAGAATTTACAAAGAAATAAAATACATTAGGGCCCTCAAATTTAAAGACCCAATCCAGAAATGGGCATCTGAGATGAATGCACACTTCTCAGAGGATGAAATTAAAGAGGTGAATAAATATATGAAAAAATGCTCCACATCACTAGCCATCTTTGTAAGGCAAATTAAAACAGCCCTGAGATACCATCTCACTCCAGAAAGAATAGTCATCATATAGAAATCAACCAACAACAAACATTGGAGAGGTTGTGGGGAAAAGGGAATACTTCTCAACTGCTGGTGGGAATGTAGACAGGTGCAACCATTGTGGAGATCAGTGTGGAGACTCCTCACAAAACTAGATGAAATTCCATTCAACCCAGCTATCCTCCTACTGGAAATTTACACAGAGGAACTGAAAATGTCATGTCATTGTGATATATGTGTTTCTATGTTTATAGCAGCACAATTTGTGATAGCCAAATCTTGGAAACAACCAAGATGCCTATCACATGAGGAATGGTTGAAAAACATGTGGTATTTTTATAGAATAGAGTATTACTGAGCTACAAAGAATCATAAACTTAAAGCTTTATATTTAAATGGATGCCACTTGAACATATACTCATAAATGAAATAAACTAGACACACGTGTAAATATCCTGTAGTCTCCCTAGTATAAGAAATCAAAATAAGAAATACAAATAGAAAGGTATAACAACACCTAAAAAGAATTTAGACAGATAGGGTAAACTGAACTGCATATGCTGCAGGGTAGTAATCAGCTTCTCTTCTGGATGGTTAACTACCTAATTTGCAGATCAAAAATTGGAGAAATAGAAGAACTGCAAGATCAGCCAACATTTTGACCCTAGCCTTTCAAGGTTAGTGAAGACTCAGGACATAGGATAACCTGTGAGGAGGTGTAGCTCAATGGTAGAGCGTGTGCTTAGCATAGGATAACCTGTAATGTAACATCATGGAACTCAATTGTGCCCAAATTTTTCTGCTCAAGAGATTATGGAGCCACACACGAATGGGATCAATGATGCATAGTGTGCCTAATGAGAGTCACATGGAGAGAAAACTTTTTCTCAGGCTTACACAGAGAACAAATTGGTCAAGCAATGGCCTTGATTCATCCACATGGCTGACACTGACAGGGGATCTACAAAGTGCGGTACAAGGCTACAAGTTAAACCCTGAGTGTACATGACTGACCTTATGTGATAAACAAGTTACATTTCTTGTTATATCAGTCTTGCTTTAACTCAATCTTAACCATCCATAGAAAAGTATAAAAATTAGGTACATAAAATAAGGTCATAATAATATGCTTAGCTGTTAATGTCTCTAGTCAACAACTTCTTCGAATAACCCACTACTATTGTGGACTGCTGGACTGTGTTGGATTGTTTCACTGAATTCAAGCACCTATTATCATTGAATGACAATAGAATACCCATTTCTGATAGGGCTAAAAAAGGGGGGGATACAAATTAAAGACCGTTCTGTGTTTGTATAAACAGCACAGTTAGGATAAATATGTAATGGTTTCATGTAATCTCATGAGAAGAAAGATTTGCACTAATAATGTTTGGACAGGATATCTTATGTGCTGTTTTTACTATGGATAATCATTAGGAAGATAACAGTGTAAAAATATTAATTACTGATACTGTACTATAATTTTGCTTTAAAAAAGAAGATAGAAATACAGCTACATTCTCTTAATTCTTTGATTAGAGGCATCTACTCCAATAGTGTTTGTAAACAGAATATCATGTCTGCACCTTGTACAACAAAAAAACACTACGAAAATAATATGCAATGTATTAATTATTGTATCTGTTCTACTAATTTGATTTGAAGCTGTCTCATTACTATTTGTTCTTCAGTAAAATTATGGAAAAAAACAAAAACATTTTTGATGGACATCATGGCCGTAATTAGTATGACATGACAAGCAGTACATATTTAGAAGACCAGAATTACAGACATTCCAAAGATGACCCTAGTATTACACATTGCTATCTTCAGTGCAATTGTTTAATTTACAGGTATCAGTATATATAGTTAGTGAGGGTGAGAATTCTACTGACTAACTGCTTCTTTCAAAAACCTGGTGAAGATTCTCAGGATCATTGCCTTTAGTTTACCCCTTTCATGATTCCTAGCTTTTCTCCTTGCCCTCTCTTCATTGTCTAATCACTAAGTTCTCACTTTCCTTTTAATTGTGTTATGCTTTCTATTTTTATTTCTTCTTTTAAGTTCTTACACTAGGGAGATGTATGATATTTACACACGTGGGTTTGGTTTATTTCACTTATGAATATATCTTCAAGTGGCATCCATTTAAATATAAATGCTTGAAGTTTATAATTCTTTATAGCTCAGTAATACTCCATTGTATAAAGATATCACATCTTTTTCATACATTTCTAATGTGACAGGCATCTTGGTTGTCTCCAAGATTTGGCTATCACAAATTGTGCTGCTGTATATGTGTACCTATGATTATTTTCAGAGATCATTTCTGATCTAATTTTCCCTATACCTTTCTACAGTTGCTTCTATACTTCAGAGGCTATCATTTCAGAGATTTCAGGTGTGTGACTTCCAATTTCCTTTATGCTAGTGTCTTCTGCACTTGTTCTAGGTTGGCTTGCGGCCTGAGACTGCATTTTCCCCTTTCTCTTTCTCATTTTGTATAGCACTGTTCTATGACCTTTGGTGTAGAGCTTTGGTTCAGTTATTACCTAAGCATGTATCAACATTTATTACCCAAGTTAGATCATGTGATTAAGGAAGTTACAGTTTCCTAGGGGCCGGGGAGATGGCTCAGTAGAATAAGCATTTGCCTGGTAAGCACAAGGGTCTGTGTTCAAATCCCTGGTTCCACAGAAAATAAATAAATAAATAAATTTTTCTATTTACACTACTACAGTTAGCAACACTAATAATGGGCAATGAGGTTTAGCAATTGCCAAACTTTTACATCTAATTGGTTAGTATTTTAAACCATAAGCGGAAACATGATTATATTGTTAAGCAAATATTAAATTGGGAATTTGTGTTTAAATTAGTTCCCCGAGGTTCCATCTGATCACCTCCCTTGATATGTTTGGATTCTTCCATGCAGATTAGTTCACCCTGATTACCTGTTGCCCCCTGTCTCAATCAAGAGAGAAAGAGATAGCATGCTCTTGTAGATCTGGGTCTACCAGTGTGACTCAGCTTCCCAGTTCTGGGTCTACCAAGTTCAAACTCATGCAGCTGGGCCTGGTTTGGATCTGGATATTGTTCTTCAGCTTCTTCCTGCTGCAGCCTTGGAAGTGAACCCGCTCTGCCCCACTGGCAAGATGTTCTGTTCCTGAATTAGCTGAGTGAATTTTGCCCTTTCTCTGTCATTTTCTATAGCACTGTTCTCTGACTATTGGTGTAGAGCTTTGGTTCAGTTATTACCTAAGCACCTACCAATATTATTACCCAAGATAGATCATGTGATTAAGGCAGTTACAGTTTTCTAGAGGCTAGGGAGATGGCTCAGTAGAATAATAATAATAGTAATAATAAAAGTAAAAGTGACATTTTCAAATGCTTTAAGAGTAAAAATGATATTCGGGATTTTCTAACAAGTTTCATCACTCTCGGGAAGATCTC
The DNA here is from genome assembly GCA_004027165.1 of Ctenomys sociabilis. NCBI lineage: Eukaryota > Metazoa > Chordata > Mammalia > Rodentia > Ctenomyidae > Ctenomys > Ctenomys sociabilis. The sequence continues at coordinate 23,271 of PVKA01026588.1, read as the reverse complement.
CAACCCACTTGTCATGGGTTATATATTATTGCAGTACAGTGTGCCTTGCAGGAAAAATGGTTCTAAAAAGGAAAGCGTTGCCTAAAGATTGATGTCTCTCGATGTTGCGCCACGTGAATACTTTACATAGCACCTAATTTTTCTGCCAAAGTGGAAATGAGCTATTGAGGAAGGAAATGTAGAGGAAGAACTGGACTACTTAAAAAGTTAAGCTATAAAAAAGTAGGATTAAATTTTTCTTCCATTTTTGAAGTACATCCTGAAGTCATTAGTGTTAAAGTTCTGAGTTTCCTGTATTCACTTCTACTTAGCACAGTTTAGGTCAGCACTCTAAGGAAACGCACTTATCCTTTCGTCCTTTGTGCTCTTGGTTCTGATGTATCACTGGCATGAATTTCGTATTGTTAGGGTGCAATAATGAGCAAAGCCAATGAACAATAACTCCACCTTCTACGAGCTCAAAAAGTGTGTCTATGGATGTCAAACTGTGGCAAAAAATTTCCCACAGATTGGTTCCCTGGGGAAATGATGCCATCTCCTATTTTTCTAAAGAATGGTTGCTGAGAGAAGAGCATGCTCGATTTCATATGTCAAATGTAAAAGCAGGTGAAAATTTAAGGCCCATTGCCAAAGTGAGAAAGCATAAAATGAATCCCGAGGTGCTCGAGAAAGGAAAACGCACTTTCTTCAGGCTTCATCGACTTTGAGACAAAGGAGCACAATAAAAGCAAGAGATCATAAATTGAGACCTAAACAAAAATAACATTCCTGAGCAGAAAAAGGGAAGGGAGAAAAGGAAAGCATCCTTGAAATACAAGCAAGAAAGGGCAAGAAAAATGCACAGTGTTTGCTTACAGAAGTTCAGGATTTTATCAGCATTTTAACATCATTTCCATTTGTATACTGAACCACGTGTTTCAATTGCTGTTTTCCATGTGCATGTTTTCTCATGAAACAAAAACATATTTTCTTAATCCAGATCTTGGACAAAGACCTCAGAGAATTATATTGTAGTGTCTATTGCCTACTTTGATTGCACAACTCAAAAAATAATCTCAAATTGGACACACCATAACTAAGATTTCTTACTACTACATTCCCAGGTCTCTCTGGCCTAAAATATGCTCCATATTTTTATTTCTTGGATTATGCACAATCATTTATTTCTCTTTTCCAGTGACAGCTACATAGTCATTCTCCTTAAGTTCCCAACATACTTTTGTTAATCCAATGAGTTGCAATCTTCCCAGAAGCCATGGAACTCTTTTTTCTGAGGAGAGTAACAGAAACTCACCTACAAAAATGTGTATAGCTTACTTACTACAGGCCATTTTTCTTATAATTTAAAAATCATTGCATACTCACAAATCCTACCTTTAAGCCCTATTCCTTTTCTTGAACTCTAGATTAAAAATTTTTATTCTAAAATATTCTCAAAATAGGTGGCAGAATAATCACAAAACACTAACTCTGTAGTGACACCATCCTCCTGATAAAGTATATAATCCATGGTTTTGAGCATAGCATAGAAAGCCTATCACTTACCTCTATGTGAATTTCCAACCTGTCATTTGCCACATAGTCTTTTTCATTATCTGGAACTACATTCACATTTTGGATATTAACTTCCCTGTAAATTGCACTATTTATACACATTTTTCTCATTGCTGAAAACACCCTCTCCATGCATCATCTACACATGCTTACACACTTAGCATCAATGACATGTCCTCTCATAAATTGTTCCAAGTTTCCTTCTTTTGCCTACAATCTCTGATTGGGGTAGCTGTACTCCTATGTGCACTCTGTTCCACCAATAACTTCAAAGTAAATGTACAGAAATGATTCCAAATCCAAAATAATTAACCAGAAACTTTTTGTTTTCACGCAAGTTGGGCAGAGTATAAATTTCAGTGGTGGTAAACCTGTGGCATGCATGCTGCAGTGGACTGTTTATATCACTCAAAGCTATAAAGGGTTCATTCACCATCACTAGTTTAGAGAGCACTTTGATTAGAAGGAAAAAAACGGAAAGTTTCTGGCTATTTCTGACCATGAGCTGTTTTATCCACTGTTGCAATTTAGACCTAAGATGCCACCCACCAAAGTGCCATGTGTTCAAAAGTAGCTTTAGGGAGGGAACTGGACCATGGGGGTTATAGGCACCTATGAGTGCACACACTGAAGAGTTTGTATGAGAACTAGCTACTGCTAGCATCTGGGGCCTGCGTGGAAGGGGTGTAACTCGGGAGTGCACCTGTATTCTAATTCCTAGTGTCGTCTTCTTTCTCCATCCAGATTACCCTGCAAGGAGCAGCTGTCTCCCACAGACCTTCTCCATGCCCTTTCTGCTTTGGAGCCAACCCATCCTAGACTGAACCCTCCAAAGCCATGAGCCAAAATAAACTTCTTTTTTCTTTTAATTGAAGGTGTAAATTTTTTTTCAGGAGTGAGAAAATGATTAATTCCCAAGAAGTAAAGCTAATTTTGACTCTTCAGTTTTCTTTTCCTTCCTTCAATCTTGTAATAGTGTTTTGATGAAAACAGTAAGTAGATGAGTCTTGCTGCCTTATGCTAAAACTTTCAAGTGATATCTCCTGCAATTTTAGTAGAAGTCTTTAGTGTGTCCGTGCAAAGGTGTCAATTGCCTTCATATACTCAGTTGTCTTTGCTAGCTATCTTGATCAGCACAAGTTTTCTTCCTTGTATTTGCATGTCATTACACCTCTGTTAATGCAGAAGTTTTTCCTTTTGTCTATAACATGCATCTCCATAAGAATTGCATCAAATTTATGAGGATGGGGTGAAAGAACGCACTTTCACACCACACTCTTTCATTTGCTTATGAAAGCATTTTGCATACGGGCTTCTGTCTTTCCTAAACCCAAGTCTGAAGTTCTCAGGCACACTAACACTTTTAGGTATATTTCATTTGTTCAAGTTTTTCTAAACATTTCTGAAATAGCAATGGAACATATTCAACTCAAACTCATATTCTTACACTAGAGTTGTTAGCATATTTATATTTGCTACACTGAAACACCGTATTTGTATCTAAGAATATGAGCTCCTTAATTCTTAATCACATGTATGAACTTGATATCCCAAGGCACACCACACATGCTTGGCACACAGAAAACTGATTAGAAGCACCTTATTGGAAAAATACAACAAGACAATGTTCACCAAACCAGTACTTGGTGTACAGTGATCATTCAGGAAATGTTAACTTATTCTTATGGTAGGAAATGATTAAATGCTTACCACCTGCGAGGGATCAGGGATCACAGTGAAACAAAATCTTTAAATATTTTTCATCCCTTACAATTATTATGTAACTGCCAAAGTATCAAAAACATTTTTTCCAGTTTTAGATTCCAGATGTCTTTTTTTCTAACACTCCAGGTGTCCACGTGGACACGTCCTAAACAAAGATATTTCTCAGTAAGAATTCTTGTAAAATGAAAGTCTCGCAAAGAATTACAGAAATGTAATAGCTTCCCTCTGTCTACAGCTGGGCACTACTTCCTGAGGCTGTACAGTGTGTATTGCACAGAAAGGCATTGAAATAAAGCTGACATTCTTAAAATTATATCATTAAAACACCAATAGCTTCAGGCAAAGAAATGAATGGAAATTTAGAATGCATCTAAAAATACAAAAAAAAAAATAGTGCATTGGACACATTGAGAGTAATAGTAATATAAATATAAGTCTTGTGGACCAATGTAGCACATATTCATATATCTGATGTGAAGAATTTAGCACATCTATGGGAATGTGCATAAGAACAAAATTGTATAGAATGATGAATATTTTTAAATCTTTCTTAAAATGATGCTATAGAGTAAAATTGTGGTTTTCACTGACATTTTTTTCTTTAACAGTCTAATTTTAAGGACATTTTATGTGAAGTACATATACTACTACTGTACTGCATTAAACAAGTAAGTCTGTAGGACTACTACTGATACTTTTACTTGTCTTTGGCTTTCCTGAAATTGTCTTTTATATTTTAGAGATCTTAATATGATTTTTTTATGTACTCACTTGTTGCATGATCTCACTATGCAGCTGGGACTCGTGCTGATCCTCCTGTTTTCCACCTCCCCAGTGCTAGGATTACAGGTGTGCCACTATGCCTAGATTCTGTCCTGCTCAGTATGCACTAGGGGTGGGGCTGGCCCTATCTGTGCTGCTGGGGGTTAAACCATGGCCTTGCATGGCCTAAGCTTTCCTAAGCAGATACTTTAGTCTGCTGTGCTATCTTGCTGGCCTCTTTAATATGGTTAGATATGGTCTGACTGTTTTTCCTTGAAGTTTTATGTGCCAAAAATTAATTTCAGATCTGACCAGATAGCTCAGTGGATTAAAACACCTACTTAGGTAGACACAGGGATGGAGGTTCAATCCTTGGTGTGCCGTGTCAGCTACCTACGACCCGAGGCACACTGAGAGACTGGGCATGGTGGAACATGCCTGCAATCCCAGCACATATGAGGCTGAAGACAGGAGTATCACTATGAGCTTATCAATGTAGTGAGAGCCGGTACACTATGTACTAAATACATGAAAAGAAAAAACAAATCTCCATTGTAAAATATTAAGAGCTCGGAAGCAATCCAACTATGCTGTTTAGAGCTGGGACCTGTGAGGAATGACAAGTATTTGATAAAGTCATAAGAGTTTATCAAGTACCCTCATGATTGAAACTTGAAGGCTTTTTACGAAAAGGGAAAGAGACCAGGAAGCACACGCCTCCATCCAACCAGCATCTTTTGCTTTGTAATGATGCCACAAGATCCCTTGAAATTGTGCCCACAGAAGGCTCTCAGGCTTTCGCTTTCCAGATCTATAAGGAAAAATAAATCCCACCCTTTATAGTCTGTCTTGAGCACTTTATTAAACAAAAAAGGAGACTAATGCAGTTCCCAAGGCAACTCAGATTACTTCTGTTTCCTGCTTAAAATCATCAGTGAATTTGTTTTATACAAAGAATTAAAATCAGAAATCTTGCAGTGGACTACAGAGTCCCACGAGGTTTCACCCTTGCCAATCTGTCTCACTTTATCCAGTTTCCACTCCACACCACCTGCAAAGCCACAGCAATACTCACTGCATCACGGCAAGCTCACAACTACAGAGAGGATTCCAAATTGGCTCTTGCCTTCGCCAGAAACATTGGTTTTACTAATTTGCTCATGGTTCGATTATTCCTGTCAGGCTATTCTTTATTTAAATACCCAAAATTCTCAAAGATTTTGTGGATGACAAAAATAATGTAAATATGCAGTCAGTCATGTTCTCTCACATTTTTTTCCCAGGCTAGGGATTGAACCAAAAGACTTCACAGTATGCTTACATTTCCAGCCTCCTTTTTTCTGTTTTGTCTTTGGAAGAGTCTTGCTAAGCCACTAAGTTGCTCAACCTCAGCTCTCACATGTTCTTGCCTCAGTCTCCCACAGGGCTCTCAAGGCCCTTTGAAAGCCCTCTTGGGTGTATTTTTATTTGTTATTTGTCAACTTCCTCTCTTTACTTCCATGAGACTTTAAATGTTATGCTTGTCAGACTGCTACCTCTTTCCCATGCTGCTATAACAGCAGTATCTCAATGAGTACTTCGTGGAGCAAGCACTAACGGAGTAGATGGGTAGGTGAAACAGGAATTGAAGAACCTGCTCATCTCTCTCGTTTAGCGTCTTCTTAGATTTGCCCTCCTTGCCTTAGCTTTCCCCTCTTTATTCAATCAGACAGATTCTTTTAAGCATTTTGCAACATTTTAAAAACGTGCCTCCTTTTAAAATTCTTCCATCCTTGCAGAAAGAGGCATTCAAGCTCTATAGATAGAGCGACGCTAAGTTTATTTGTTGGGAAATTTCAGTTTCCAGATTAGGACACAGCATCCCACGATGACAAATGCCCATTCTTCCCTTTCTGCATGAAAACATTTTTGTTATGTAAACATGAGTTTTCCACCATATTAGCAGACAAGGACTGTGATCCCTGTCAGAGTCTCATCTTCACACATTAAGGATAATGTGAAATTGATTTGCTCCAAGCAGATCGGTTTGTTCCTTTAGCTTTACTGAGATGGCAAGATGTAGAGGGGAACCAGATGGTTCTGACTAGGAGGAGGGATGCTCTGGAAATGAAAATGCATCCTTGCGAATTCCTTGAGAAAGACTGAATCCTTGCAAATGATTTATTTAACTCCTGCCTCTAGTTACATAAATTTTCAAGCTATGCAGAGTAGTTCTGTTATTAACATATTTTTAAGATGTGATGGAGTTTAAGTCCCAGAAGAGGACAATACACTTTGCTGGTTATGATATAATTATATTTTCCAACATTCTTCCTCTGTTGAAGGGAAAACAGAAGCATGCACATTTGGATGTTTACTTCCTTTCTCTCTCCGTTTTTAGCCCTGCAACCTTGGGTAACTTACTGTGACTTAATCTCAGTTTTTCAGTTACAAATTGATAACAAGTAGTCTGCTACATAATTCCTGTAAGTTAAAAATAAAGAAAAATACTTAGCTATTGCTCAAAACTAACTGCAGACTACATGCTCAGATAATAAAAGAGCTCATGCCTTTTAGGTGAAGGAGTGGAGATCCAGCAAAGTGAAGTCACAATGTAGTAATACAGGTTAGATCTCTTGATCTCCAGTTGAGGTGTACATCCATCTCAGCTCATGTCAGCTCTTTTTAACTATTTCTGGCTTCTCTACAATTATTTTCTTCCTATTCAACTTTCATCCTTATGGACTATAACTCTAAACTAGTTTCGGAATAAGTTATTTGGCTATCTATTGGCCTCCTTGTTGTAGTTAGTTTTGTTTAATTTGTCATGAAATTTTTATTGGTATTTTAATAAAAATAAATCTCTTCACTTGAATCTTTAGTCCATAAAAATCTAGTATTCTTATTTGCTTTCTTAAGCTCTCCCTGATTATCTTTGCCAACAGCATTCATGTATGATGTAATGCTTCCATAATTAAGCAGAATCATGAACCATGTATCATTCCAGAGATTCCAAACCTAATCCAGTTTTCCATTATACTTCACTTATAAATTTTCATGCCTGCTGCATGCTCTGTTGCTTTTTCTTACCTTAATTTGCTCCTTATCCCTCCCAACATGGGCTGTGACCCCACCATTGTGCAACCAACTGGTTGCATCAAAGATCTTCTTGATAGCGCTTGATATGTCTACCTATATTTACAGTGCTTTTCTTGATTTTTGTGAAATGTAGCTCGAATCCTGCTCTTCATTATATATGTGACAATGAAATAATAACTGGAAATAAAACTCCTTGTTTCTTTACCTGTTTTGTTCTGCTTGAAAGTTTGCATAGAAAGGGGTATAGAGTGTGTTTCTCGTTTGCGTTATGTGTAATTTATCTCTGACCTGAAATACCCAATCTCAGATTGACTCATTGTGCTGTGCTTCTAGCAACTGAAAAGGTCTGTAGTAAACAAGCAATACAAGACCTGCTTGGTTGGCGCTATCATTGTGTGGCTTTTGTTCCCTTTGACTTTGATGGGCACAAAAGACATTTTGTTGTCCAGAACATCTTCAAGAACTTGTGTGAGTATGCTGTAAAATACTGAGGGGATATGTACACCTAAAATGGGAAAAATAATCTTCTAAATACCACTGGTGAGAAATAACAATGGGATGGCCTAAGAGCTCAGTGGATCAAAGCGCCTTCTTAAGCAGACGCAGTAGTCTGGGCTCAATTCCCCGCAGGCCATGCCAGGTCCATCCCCAGGGTGCACTGAGATGGCAACTGAGACTAAAGGTGGTGGTGTGTGCCTGTAATCCCAGCTCTTGGGAAGACAAAAACAGGGAGATCACTATGAGTCTGATCTATGTAGTGAGACCCTAGACACCTCATAGACCCTGTAGTAAAATATGGGAAAAAAGTGTTCTCTAGTTGCAACCATTTATAGACAAAAGACTCAAATTTAACCTGTTTTACAGCTAAATAGTACTCTATTGTATAAAAAATACATCTTCCATATTCATTCTTCAGTTGATGGGCATCTGGGTTGCTTCCAGGGCATAGCTATGACAAATTGTACTGCTATAAATGTGGATGAACATGTATAACTCTGAGATTTTCAGTTCTCCTAGAAAACTACCAGAGAGGAATAGGTGGCTTGAATGGAATCTCCAATCTTGGCCTTTGAAGGATTCTCCACACGTATTTCCATAGTGGTTGTACCAGTCTGCACTCCCACCAACAGTGCAGAAGGGTTCCTTTTTCTCCACAGCCTCTCCAGTACTCGTTATTGTCTGACTTGTTGATGTTAGCCATTCTTTCTGGGGTGAGATGGAATCCCAGTGTTGTTTTAATTTGCATTTCTTGAATGACCAGCGATGTCAAACTTTTTTTTCATATATTCACTTGCATTTGTATTTCTTTCTCTGAGAAGTGTGTATTCATTTCAGATGCCCATTTTTTGATTGTGTGTTTGAACTCGGGGGGGGGGTGATTATTTTTATTCAGGCTCTTCTTTATTTTTAAGAAATAGTATCTTTTTAATTCAGCCTCCTTTACTGACCTATCCCATTCTAAAATGTCCCTGATTATTGAGCTCTGATAGTACTGTATCAGTCAGTACTCACATTTGGTGCATGATGTGTAGAAAAGGATCAAAAATTCTCTTGTCATGGTTGCTTGCAGAGTCAGTGCAGAAGGGCTCAGAAGTCTGCCTGTGTGCTAGCGATCTGAAGGACACAGGCAGAAGTGGATGGCCAGGCCCTCGTGGTACAGTCTCATGAGAGCCACCACAGGCAGCAGAGGGGCCCTGGGAGCAGGGAGGCAGGCATCCATGGCAAAGGTGGAGGTTGGGGCTCCACTAAAGAAACAAATGAGCCTTCCTTCTTCTTGCCATTTTTATTCCTACCAGGTTACAAGCCCATGGGATGGTACCATTCACACCCAGGGTGCTGTCTTTAGTAAATCTATTCTGTCACACCCAGAACTATGCTAGGTCAATTAGTTGGGTATTTTTTACTTCAACTGACACCAATAAACTATTATAAATATCTTATGAGTACTATAAAAATTTACATTTTTTTTTTCCTCGCAGACCTAGAATGCACTTGGCAAGCCACTGACCCAGATATTCCAAGGACTGTCACACAGTACTAGCTGATACTGATATGTGAAGATCTGACCTATCACTATGGTGCCTGTGTTAAAATGCAGTTGGAGTCTGTGGCCACCAGATAATAAATGGAGAATGGGCCTGTTGGCCTGAGGATCTATTCAACTGCTTGGAGCAGCTCCTTATTTGCATCATTGACTTATATTTGCAGAGTGGTAACAGTGAAGGAAGTGAAGAAGAAACCCCTGAAAATGATTCACATCTTCTTTTTTCCAAAACAACAAATCACGAGTAGGGGAACATGATGGGCACAAGCACTACCCCAGTACTCAGGAGTATGAGCTCCTTTACAAACTCCATTTCCTTGCCCTGTCTGTCACTTAAACAAAATTTGATGAGTTCTTGAGGATGATTATATATTATTATAACCTAATAATGGGCTGAATGAAGATGTCTCGAATAGATCAGTTTTTTTGCTCTTTAGCTTATGACAAGGTTGAATACAAGTAAACCACTGTAAATCAAAGCTATTATAAATCAGAAATATAATTAATACACTGCATCTACCAAGTATCAGGGTCTAATCACACAGGCCTGTAACATGCCATTTGCTTCCACCATGTTATCCTGTCGTTCATGAGAGCCGTCACCTGCTGTCACTGCCTGGCAATGCGAGGCAATGTTATTTCTTAGTGCTGCATACTGCTAACCCAGAGAAAGATCCAAATTCAAAATTCAAATTACTCTTTTCTGTGAATGTCTCATACATTCTCAGCAATGCAAAATAAAAATTAATAAGAAACATATGAAATCAGAGCCCACCTGAACAATTATACTGAAGTAGATAAATTAGGGTCTCAAGTATATGGTATGCTAGTATACATCTTATGAGTATGTATACGACATGGAGATACTGACTTGGTGAGTGTTTTTCTACATCTGTTCAGAAAAGGAAATAATTTTACTTCAAAATAAGTGATAAAAATGTCTACATTTCTATGAGTGTTGACTATGCTTTCCTGTCATAATTTGCTTTGAAGATAATCTGCATGTTTTAGATGGCCCTAGACATCACACTGATCCATTACATCAGTGGTATCATAATGGTGGGGCAGACCAGGACATGGGAGGCCTTCGTAAGACACATGTACTGGAAAGCTATAGACTGAAAGCTCCACCTTAGGGAAACTCAAGCATCTACTCTGAGAAAACAAATGCTTAGGTATACAGAGACTGATGGGAGATCTTCACCAAATAAAAGACAAATCATCACATAATGATTTTTACTATTTTTATTTATCATTTAAAATGGATGCATATTTTTTAAGCTTTATACACTTATTTTTTGGCATTATTGCACAGTTTCTTTTTTATTTCATTTGTATTTTAACTTGAAGAGTGAAAAATAGAAGCATAAACAAATAGAAAAAATGACAGAAACAAGGTAACATACAACAATACATATGGTACAAATTTTCAAAACAGAGATAGGTAATATTATATATTTTTTTAATAAAACAATCCAACACAGATCAAAAGTCCACAATAGAAGTGGGTTATCCACAGAAGTTGTTGACTTGAGCCATTCACACCTACTATATTAGTATGACTTTATATACCTCCATTTCCATACTTTTCTGCTGGATGGTTAAGACTGAGATAAACCAAGACCTATATAACAAGAAATGTAACTTTTGTATCACATGAGGTCAGTCATGTACCCTCAAGGTTTATCACCCTGTACTATGCTTTGTAGATCTCTTATGAGTATCAGCCATGCGGATGAGTCACAGCCATTGGTTGACCAATTTGCTCTCTGAGCCTTAGAGAAAGTTTTCTCTTCATGTGACTCTCCTTAGACACACTATACATCATCGATTGCATTCCTCTGTGGCCCCATAATCTCCTTGATCAGAAAATTTGGGGTACAACTAAGTTATATGATGTTACAGTGGAAATTTTCCTATGTCTTGAGTCTTCACTGACCTTGAAAGACTAGGGCCAAAATGTTGGCTGATCTTGCAGCCTTTCTTTTTCTCCAATTTTTGATCTGCAAACTTAGGTTGTTAACCCTCCATAAGAGCAGCTTATTATTACCCTGCAACATATGCAGTTTGGTTTACCTACACTATTTGTCTAAATACCAGACATGATAGGCCTAACATGGAACATGTATTTTCCATCAAGTATTAAGATACTAAAATCTAAGTCTGTACAGAATATGAAGAAGAAAAAATTTTTAAAAGAAATTAACACTTACGGGCCTGGGGAGATGGCTCAGTGGAATAAGTGCTTGCCTGGCAAGTGGAAGGGCCTGAAGGGCCTGAATTCAATCCCTGGTCCCA
>PVKA01026588.1:0-11710 GCA_004027165.1 Ctenomys sociabilis | reverse complement strand
CTTAACTACTAGTTTCAAAAATCTGATGTTTCTCAGGATCATTGCCTTACCCATCTAGTGTGTGTAAATGAATGGTTTTTCCTCTGTCATGCTTCTCAGCTTTTCTCCTTGCCCTCTCTTCATTGTTTAATCCTCAAGTTCTCACTTTCTAAAAAGGATACATATTTTTAAAATATGACAAATTTAAGACAAATACAAAAACACAAATTAAGTACAAAATGAACACTAACATTAATTTAAGAAAACACACTGAAACCACATTAATTTATCAGTATTCAGTTTGTATTTCCAAGCACACAGTGATTAGACAATGATACGGAAGGAAGTTTTCAAACAAGAACAGTTCTGAGTACATACTTCTAAATAAGGTACCTAAATAACACAAAAATATTAAACTGAGGGTAAAACCTGAGATTTGAAAATATTACTGAATTAAAAATAAAAACCTCCTTCAGTCAATAAAGAAGGTAGAAAAACCTGTAAATGGATGGTTAAAATCAGTCACACTATCTTCTAGTGGAGAATTCTACTGTATTCAAGAACAGATAGACCACACAGTCCTCTCAAACTTGTGAGAAATATTCCCACAAACCAATCGTGTTCACAGAGACAATACATGCTAAATAAGTGGATATATAGTAGGGTAAGCTCTTACACCACACTGGAGTAAGACTGAAGATGTCAGCAGACATACAGTTACAGAACAATAACTTTTAATCTCTTTTTCCAATTATGTGTCTTTCATCTCATGATTTATTTATGCTTCAAGTTTTTCTCATAGATATCATGTGGTGTTTAACCTTGCATGTCTAATTTACTTCACTTAATATTATACTCTCAAGCTACATCCATTATGCTACAAATATCTCATTTACTCATTTTTATGTCAGGATTGTACTTTACTGTCTAAAAAGACCACATCTTTTTTTCATTTCCTTGGTTTATAGCAGACTTTCACTCCATCATATATAAATACCACATTTTCTTGATCTATTCATTTTTGATGGACATGTACCCTGTTTCCAAGATTTATCTATGAATTGTTCATCTATAAACACAATATGCCTACTTCACTGTACTTAACTTCTTGAGAAGATATTTAGAAGGGAAATAACCTGATCAAATAAAATTCTTGCTTTTCATTTTCTGAGGAATCTCCATATTGACCTACACAGTAGTTGACTCAGTTTAGATTCTCATTGAAAATGGAAAAGGAATCTTTTCTCTGCATGGCCACACAGCATTTGTTATTGCTTGATTTCTTGATGGTAACTGTTATTTCTGGGCTTTATGGAATCTTAATGTTTTAATTTGTATTTCTCCAGTGATCAGCAATGATGAGTATTTTTCCATGTGTCTGTTGGGTAATTATATTGCTTAATCTGAGAAATATATATTTATTTGCAATGACTATTTTTAAATGGGCCTTTAAGAATAAAAGGTCTAAGGGCCAGCCAAACAGCTCAGCACATTAAAGTGCCTGCAAGCAGGCACAGGGGTTGGGAATTCCATCCTAGGGCTTGCTGTACCGGCCCCACCTGCAGGGTGCTGAGATGGCAATTGCGAAGAGGCATAGTGGAGTGCACCTGTAATCCCAGCTATTGGGAGGCTATAAACAGGCAGATCACTATGAGTCTGATCTAGTAGTGAGACCCTGAACCCTGTAGACCCTTCCCTAAAATACCAAAAAAATAATAAAAGGTCTAATTGTTTTTAGTTCTTTATGTATTCTAGATATTAATGCTTGTCTCAGGAGTAAGTGACAAATCTTGTTCCATATTTGGTAGCATGCCTCCACTCTTTCCCTGGCTTCCTTTGTTGTGTAAAAGCTTTTTACTTTGATGTAATATGATCTGTGGATTCTTGGTAATAGCTTTTATATAACCAGTATTTTGTTCAGAAAGGCTTTGTCTACATTTACATCTTTGAAAATTGTACCTATTTTGTCTGCTACCAGAATGTTTTTGTTCCAATGTTTTCAGATTTTTGATCCATTTTGACTTTAATTTAGTGCGTGGCTAGAGAAATGGGTCTAGAGATAAGGATCATTGCATCTTAAATCTCTTGGGGCCATATACCCACTTGCAACCACCCTGAATGGAACAGGAAAGAGATGAAGAAAAGAAATACCAACATTTTTCAAACATATTTTATTTATTTACTTGTTTGTTTATTTGTTTATTTATTTATTTATATTTTAGGGAAGGGTCTACAGGGTGTTCAGGATCTCACTACTAGATAAGACTCATAGCAATCTGCCTGTCTATAGCCTCCCAAGACCTGGGATTACAGGTGCATGTCATCATTCACAGTCTCAATTCCCATCTCAGCATGCCCTTGGGGTGGGGCCAGCATGCAGGCCCAAGGATTGAAGCCCTGGCCCCTGCACCTGCCTTCAGGTGCTTTAATATGCTGAGCTATTTGGCCAGCCCTCAAACCTATTCTTTTTAATTTTTATTTTATTGAAGTACAAATATCAATGAGACAGTTTTAAGGTACCTTGACAAGATGGATTTGATAAATTAATACATTGCAAACTGTTTTCATAATGTTTTGGTGCATACATGATATTATACTTACAGACGTTATTATAGCATATGTCTCTTATCAGTATATTAAGAGAGTGTAGCTGTTTGCGTATCTTATTTTTTATACCTGAATTACATCAAAGATTCAATAATTAATACATTCTACGTTGTTATTTTCCTAGTGGTTGTCCATAGTACTAGAAGCCGATATAATATCCTGTCCAACCACCATTAGTGCAAATTTTGCCTCTCATAGAGTTATGTAGAAGCACGGCATTATCTATCCCAACTATACTGTCCATACACACACACCATGATTCTTCATTTGTCTACACCTGTCAAAGATGGGCACTCCATTGTCATTCGACTAATTTAAGTGCCTCAACTCGACGACACAATCCAACACAGTCCAGAATTCCACAACAATAGTGAATTATCTGAAGAAGTTGTCTGCCATAGCCATTTACAGCTCAAGTTATTATTATGGCCCCGCGTTGTATACCTCATTTTTATACTTTTCTGCTGGATGGTTAAGACCGAGATAGAGCAAGACCTATATACCAACACATGTACTTTTTGTTTCTTATGAGGTCAGTGAAGCCCCCTCAAGATTCATCTTGTAGTCCTGTACCTTATTCTGTAGATCCTTTGTCTGTGTCATCCATGTGGATGAGCCTCAAACCTATTTTAGATTTGTGGGTTCTGCAGGCAGAACCTTCCATGGTTAACAATATCGCATGACACAGAAGGCTGCTGCCTTTCAGTATGATCTCACACAGTATGGAGCAGCAAGTTCTCTTGAGACTCTTGTAAGGACACTGACCCTTTCTATGAGGGCTCCACCTTCATGACCTCATCTAACCTTAGCTATCTCAGAAAAATTATCTTCCTAATATTGCCACATTATGAAGTATGCATGTTGGGAGAAATAATCATTTGACACGTAACAGAGGCAATACTTAGCAAAGAATGCTGCTAATGCATTTGCTATTAAGTTTTTCATTATGTTACTTATACTGTTGGCACCTGTTCTGTGCTGTATTTTCATACTGGACAAGTCTTAACTTCAATAAAAACTTTACTTCTGTCCATTGATATTATCATGTAGGACTCAGCAAAGGAGGGGAAAAGAAAAACAGGCAAATGTTATTAGATATTAGTGACGATAATCTTGTATGAGTTACATTAACAAATAATTCTCAAATCATAATAGTTTATTTTGCTCACTCACTTTATAGAAATATGCCCAGTTGGGACTCAAGTAGTTATTAGGTCAACATGGAAAGAGTACGGGTAAGTTTATGCCTACTCTAAAGTACTCATGCATGAAAGAGGCACATTAAGCTAAGGCACCACGGGTTCGGCAGAGGTGAGTAACATGCACTCACCCAAAAAAATGGGAAAATGCAAAGAAATTGGAGGTAGAAGGGAAATAAATGGTGCAGAGTTGCTACAATATCCTCCACGATGCTTAAATGATGTGCTCTATTCTAGTACTGTAAAAAGAATTGAATTATGAGGTGCCGTGAAATTAATTTGAGATATGTGAGTTTCACCCGAGTAAACATCAGGGAAAATTTCAGTTTTAAAAGAGAAAGATATCTACATATATGTGTAATTAAAAGAGCTTTTAATTACATAGACTGTTTTTTTTTTTTGTTGTTGTTGTTGTTGTTTTTGGGAAACCGGAGATTGAACTCAGGCCCTTGCACTTGCCAGGGAAGCACTTATTCCACTGAGCCATTGCCCCAGCCCCAGACTGCTCTTTTTAAAGTATTTGCTTTAGTTATCATTGTGGAAGCAGAAACAACAAAGACAAAAATATTACTAAAAATCAGTCCGTTTGACAGTGGAAAGATTTTAATTGTGCAGCACACTGTGTCAATCAGTGCCTACAACTGAAATGACTCAATACAGGATACACAATTATGTCAGCGTTATAAGACTGGCTTACAGCTGCTCCCCCGAGTCCAGTGCAGAGCGGTGCACAAAGCCTGTCCATGCCTAGGAGATGCTAAGGGCCATCAAAGATCCAGAGCTCACCAAGCAGCCATGCAAGACTGCATCAGGCTGCCAGACAGGCTGCAGGGAGCAGTGGTCTGTACTGGAAGCCGAAAGGCAGCATCCAAGGTGGACGCGAAGACAGAGCTCCTCTAGCCAGCCTTCCTTCCGAGTCCACCTCCTGCTCCATTCAGACAAGCCCGTTGGTCTGTATGACTCATACCCAGGACAGGCATTCTGTGTGCAGCAAATCCCTCCATCCACACCAGAGCTACACTGACCCAATTTAGTTGGGCACTTCTTCCTGAAGTAGACACAATTAAAGATCAGACATATGCACTACACCTTACTGATTTTTAAACAACTGTGCTGATTGGCACTAGTTGATAGAGCAGACAATAAGAAGTATTTAATGAATAAGTCCTCTTTGCTTTTTTTTTAAATTCAATTCAAAGTATTTATTGCCTCTTAATATTTGAGTTTCAGTACTGTTATATAATAGGGCTGAACATTAATTTTTAAATGAATTTTTTAATTCTTGCTTTTATGTAAAGTTTTAAGCAAAACCTGGTAACTCAGAACAGCCAAAAAGATTTCTATCCCAACAAATACATGTTGTCAAGTTTAACTAGATTTGTGTTTCTTCTGATATGCACTTATATTTTTAGTTTTCTTGCCTCAAAAATTTTCTCTGGCCACTCTGTTAATGCTCAAAAGGCAAAACTCAGCCTTGAAGTTCAAACGAAGTCTAGTTGTCAAAATTTTTCTTCTCCTTAAATAAATACATTTTCCAAGTGTGATTCAGAGCTCAAAAACATGTTAGTTATTTCTTTTCAGTGCCTTACACCTGAGAAGGAAAAAATCCTCAGACAAACAAGCAGTAATTTTAGTAGCTTTTGCAAGAGTACCCTGGAGTAGTTTTATTTAATCATTTAACTTTATGATTAACAAAAGCATTTAAAAGCATTCATTTTGTTCAATACAAAAAAGCAAACAAAACAAAATTCACCTCCTAATCTGTTGATGTACTATTATAAAACAGTGAATAGAAAATTCATAGCTACTCATTAAGATCGTGCTTTGGCAACAATCTCATTCAGAATGAAATCACAGACCAAATCAGAAGCTAAAAATCCAAAGAAAGTTACAATTCAGCTGCAGCTGTCACATCTCAGGTGGAAATATTTACATATAGACTTTAAACTCAAGTTCAACTAAACTTACCATGCAAATTAAAGACACTGACAAAAGTCAGTGTGGAACACAGAAGCAGTACCAAGCAGAGGAGGGTACCTCAGACTACAACATCCAGAAAGTATGTGGAAGAATTCACAAACCAAGAGAGATTTTATATCAGTTTCTAAGGAAATTGGTCTTTTTTTATCACAGTAGTGGGACTCTACAAGCAAATCAATAAATTTGCAGCCAAGTAATAACCCTCTGATTCTAAGAAATTTAGATTAGACGATGACTCTGGGCAAACACCAGGGGTAATGTGCAGGAAGAGGGTTAATAAGGACACAGTCCACCTGAATAGGCCTGCTTCCAGAGGAAAATGCACTAGGATTTTTGGATATGGCTTGTGAACTGATGAATTATTCTAGCCAATAAAATATAAGAAAAAGTATAAAAATCCTAAAAAAAAATCAGAAAGTCTAATGAAGACAGATTCCATAGCCTACAACACTGTGCCTACTAGAAATATCTACTTACTGATATATATATAATTATGATACTGTGTGTAGTGGGGGTTTAGGACATGCCAAACTTAAAGTGTACTAACTTAAATACAACACAGATGTGAATATGAAACAGAGATTGAGCCTTGATCTAGGAAGACCAGAATCCAGGGGAGCAATACCATTCCTATATCCCAGAAGAGTCACTGCAAGCTGGGAAGACTTTTACTGGCATTTCACCTGAGAGGTACTGTAACATCATGGAACTCAGTTGTGTCCCAAATTTTCTGATCAAGGTGATTATGGGGCCACAGAGGAATGTGATCGATGATGTAGAGTGTGCCTAAGGAGGGTCACATGGAGAGAAAACATTCTCTCAAGCTTTCACAGAGTGCAAATTGGTCAAGCAATGACCGTGACTCATCCGCATGGCTGACACTTGATCTTGGTCTTAATCATCCAACAGAAAAGTATAGCAACAAGGTATGAAAAGTGAAGCCATGTTAATATGCAAGTCATCAGATTCAGACATTGCCAGTCCTGTGGATAACCCACTATTATGGACAGCTGAACTATATTGGAATATTTTGCTGAATTCATGTACCTACAATATTTGGTTGGCAATGGAATACTTATCTCTGACAAAACTAAAGAAAAAGCGTGATATAAATGAAGGATTATTTTGTATCTGTATATTCAAAATCATTAGGATAGATATATAGCTGCTTTCTGCTAATTCAATAAGAAGAAAATTTATATTAATAGTGTTTGGGGGCTGGAGAGATGGCTCAGGGCTGGAGAGATGGCTCAGTAGAATAAGTACTCCCCTGGCAAACACAACAGCCTGAGTTTAATCCCCAGTTCCACCAAAAAATAAAAAATAAAAAAAATAAATGTGTACCATTTCTAAAAAAAAAAATAGTGTTTGGACAGGATATCATGTCTACATCCTGTGCTATGAATGACTACTACAAAGACAACAATATGTAATGTATTAATTGTTGTAACTCTCCTACCAACCTGTTTTGAAGCTGTCTCATTGCAATTTTTTCTCAATAAAATTAATAAAAAAGAAAAGAAAAGTAACTAGGAGATGTGAGTATGAACTCACTAGGTGAGCAAGGTGACGGCCACCATGGAAAGCCCGTTTTATGCAAGTGCCTGATAGTTTTATTCTTCTTACATGACATCTTATTTTCTGTGAATAACAATTTTCTGCCAATAACTTTACTTTAAATCTCTGTAGTGTTCCTAAATTTCCCCCATCACAATTTTAAATAAATAGAAAAACAACATCTAACAGAAACACCCTGAACCCAGCCTTCTCTGAGAAGTTTTTCTTTCTCATTTCAGTTTTTCTTTTTCCCAACCTTGTAGAAATGAAATCTCAGCAATAAAGAAATTAAAATTGTGCATTCTACATGACTGTTAGGGAACAAAAAGATTATAAGGTTAATTTTCTAAATTTGGACCTCTGTTGTGGGCACAATATCATCGCCATTGGAAGTGCTGGCAAGAGTTCAGAACATCTATTTCATATTCTGATTCTTTTAAACCGGTATCACTATGGAGTTCAAAAGGG
Organism: Ctenomys sociabilis; assembly: GCA_004027165.1. NCBI lineage: Eukaryota > Metazoa > Chordata > Mammalia > Rodentia > Ctenomyidae > Ctenomys > Ctenomys sociabilis. The sequence goes on along the minus strand of PVKA01026588.1, from coordinate 3,920 downwards.
TACTGTGAGGCATCTGGACTTTTAGTGAGTCAAGCCAAGAAAGGAAGACAAAGTTTGAATATCTAAGATTGTTATCATCAAAGCTGAAAATAAATTTAAATAACGCTTCCAATTTTGAAATGTTCAGTGCACTTCATTCACAGCGATGTGACATAGTCATTTCGACACCACCACATGTCTGTAATTTACTTACTTTGTGTATATCTCAAGGGTTTTCTGAAAACCATCCTGAGCAAACATGAATCTTCTGACATGAACAGTGATTACATGTGTCACAAAGGGTCGAACAGAAAATGGTTTGCCATGTATGAAGTTCATCAGGGCTAACCAGTGTTGCTGGAAAACACTCAGGAACAGTCCTGATGAAACAGAGCTTGTGGTAAAAGCTTTACTTCTTGCAGGCTGGCCCTGAAGATATTAATTCATTGATCTAATTTAGATGTCCACCATATTAAAGATTTAGAAAATGGATGGAAAAGATGAGTAGAGATATAAGATAATTTATGACAAGGGAAAAGGCAAATGGCTGATTTTTCAACAACACATTCAGACTTCTTCAGTAATATAGTTTGTGCAGCTTTTCACGACAGTCATCATTTTGAAAGGATAGAATCTTGGGTGTAACTTTTCAAGTGACGTGGTACTTACTAAGCACTTTTAAAGATGGAATTATGTTCCCCTGCCTAAAAGGCATACTGAGATAATTTATGGTGTATTCTAAGATTCTACTGAAGTGAACATTGACCCTATAATCTAGAAAATTCCTTTCAAAGAAGAGCCATGTCTGTTAACTTTTTCAGAGAAACCATATGTATTAGCTGTTGCAGAAACCAAGCTATCCCAAAATATGTAACTGGGCTAGGCTCAGTTGGTTCTTCAGGTATCGTCTGGCTCACCCCCGTGTGACACACAAGTGTGAGGCCAGCTGCCGCACCGGCAGGAGGTTGACCTACAATGGCTGCCCATGGGCCACACCTCATGGCTTCCTATGCTCTGACAGGATAGTCTAAGATTATTATGTAGCAGCGAATACTCTAATGGCATAGCTGAAGCATGCAAACCTTCCTTGAAGCCACATCCCAAACTTGTACATCCTTACTTCTATCACTGTCTACAATCCAAAGCGATTTATAAAGCCATTCCAGATTCAATAGAGGAGGAAACCATCTCTGCTGCTAAAGTAGGTGACAAATAAATTCTAAACATTTTAAATCTCTAGCACAAAGGTTAAAAGTGTACTTACTAAAACAGGGCAATTATTTTCAAGTTTTCTTACATCTCATAGGTGTCAATGGATAATAAAGATGGCATAATAAATTTCTACTCTAATTCCTTTGAAACAGTTTCCTCAGCCAGTTGTGGTGGTGCTTGCCTGTAATCCTGGGACTCTGAGAGGCTGAGGCAGAGGGGTTGCAATTTTAAGACAAACCTCCACACCTTAAATCTATCACCAAAATTTTTAAAGTGGTGGCTAACTGCAGTGTTCTGTGAAGATCTGTCTCAGGAGGCTGAGACAGGAGGGTCTGTGACAGGAGGCTGACTAGTCTACACTGGAAGGATCCAAGGCAGAGGCCAAAGTGTCTACACCAAAATCCGGAAGGCAGTGAACAAGCTAAAGGCAAAGCTTGCAGCTCTTCTGAGGCATGGAAGCCCCTCTGTCCTGCCTCACTTCCGTTTGTGCCATCCAGATGGCCTCCACTCTAGGACACATTCTCTGCATTAGTTATGTTTCTCGACTGGACTCAATCAATCAATCACCACACCATCCACTCAATGGCATCTTAAACCTTTGCCAAATGTATTCATTGGAGTTTTAAAGACAACAGTGAAGCCAAGTGAGTCACTCTTTTCTGATTTGTGACAGTAACCAGGGTGATTATCATGTGAAGAAGCATGCCTTGTAGAGGCCTCTGCTATGCATATGCAACACAGCTTACAATGAATTTGAGCTGAGTGACACTTCAGAAAGGTGTTAATTACTTTTAAAAGAGATATAGAACTTCTCATAGTACTGATAGAAAGATACTATGACCAGACTAAATCCAGTGCAAATGAAAGAGACATTTTACAGGTAAATATAGTGTCAAAGACTGGGAATGGATGTCAAAGAAAAGGCAAGAGAAATATTCTATATATCTAGAATACCCACTATGCTCCATACCCAGCATAGGTAAGTCTCCTCCACTATGATTAACCTTCCCAAAAGTATCCCTGTAAGGTAGACATTATTATATTCATTTTATAGATCAGTAAACTAAATCCTTAAGGTTGGTGAATAAACAGTTTGCAAAAAATTCAAAGTACTTCTAATGCAATCAAATTCATTTTGGCACCTTCCTATTCAAAGTATTAATTTATATAGTAATACAGTAGCCACCTCAGTTATTCATATTTATTCATAATCTCCATTCATTTGGTTTTAAGCTATGTCCGGATTTATTTGGCTATAGTTCTGCTTTCACCTTATTGGGCTTAAAACATAGAATTCAATCTCTGTCTCCTAAAATGTAAAGTAAAACTGTAAATAGTATCTTCACACAAGATGAGTTCAGCCTGTAGCTCAGTGCCACACTACTTTATGACTACAATGTGCTCCAACCCTCTAAAACTCATTCCAACCTCCTCAAGGCTTCTTCTTAGAGCTGGTGCTGTCCCCTGTGCTGTGTGGGCTGTGAACCTAAACACATTCTCATTTATGTCCATAGTTGATTATGCAGGGGAAAAAAGTAGATAAAAACTAAGCTATTATTCTGTTTCCTGTAAATTTGGAATTGGAGCTAAGACATGTTAATCAGTCTCCTCAAAACTTGCATTATGCCATGATGCAAAGGCATACCAGGGGCTAAAGTGTTGGTGTAAAATACAAAGCTCGTGTTCAGAGAAGAGAGACAGAAGTGATATTTTTGAAGAAAAGTAAAAATAAAAGGCCATGGAGAGAAATGAAGGTAAAAAAGAAAATATTAAACCTGTCTCTTCAGAATCTGTTTTCTTTCAAGTTATAATCCTTCTAGTCTATGCATACTCCATGGAGCAATAGTAGGTGAAATGATAATAATTATGACCGTTGGATATTTTTTGGTTCTTTGATATATTTGAATAATTGCTTCTTGGTGTAGGGGGGGCCAAGAAAACCTTGGATTTCTCAGTTGTTTTTGGCCCTCCAGAGTTTAACCTTGCCTGAGAAAATCTTATTCATTAGTATAACATAGGGAACAAGATGGTCAGAGAAGGCATTGTTTAAAGGCTCCCTAGGAAGTCAACAATGAAAAAATATCTTCAGAAACATTGCTCTAGAGTTTCATTAACATAATTAATAGTAACTATTAAGCAACATTTATAAGCCAAACGCTGTCCTAGCCTTCTGGGATATGGTAATAAATAAAACAGCAATCTTGTTCTGGTAGAAGTGTCATACTAAGAATAACATTCTAGTATCTTTTAATTAATTTTTAAAGCAGATTGACTACATACTATTACTTAAAGGTAATCCTTGATTGAAGTAATGAATCTTCCTTCCAGCCAACCAAATATATATTTAATTCTTTTTTTCTTTGTACTTTTTATTATTTTTAAAGTTTACAAAATAGTGAAAGAAGAAAACAGTATTATACATGGTGCAAGATTTCACTAAACAAAGTAGTAGGAATCCAACAATAGTCGCTGTATTACATGATGCTATGTGCAAATTAGTTTTTCAGATTACCAGGTAGAAATGTATAAGATTTGTTTAAAAAAAAACAATAAATAAGAAGTTATAAAAAATTCAAGAGATGAAAAAAGTCAAAGTAAAAACAAAAATTGTAAGCATTAACTGCTCATGTCTTTTTTTATATATTCATATAATTACAATCCTCAAAGTAGAAAGGAGTAGCAACCAATATTTAAAGATTTAAAATTTCTGAATTTAGTTCAACTTATAA